>JABYPW010001790.1:0-13655 GCA_016880775.1 Phymatotrichopsis omnivora
AAAAAAAAAAAAAAAAAAAAAAAAAAAAAAAAAAAAAAAAAAAAAAAAAAAAAAAAAAAAAAAAAAAAAAAAAAAAAAAAAAAAAAAAAAAAAAAAAAAAAAAAAAAAAAAAAAAAAAAAAAAAAGACGTGAGTCAACATGATTCAACCGACTGCTCGGTTTTGTACGTACGTACATGGGACGACAAACAAAAAAAGATTGATAAGACACACCCGCCCCATAATCCGCGTGGCATAAGAAAATGTATATGGAAAATCAATTTATAAGGGTATCGATAACGTGAAACAAGTGAGAGAAAACAATTGGAAAAAAGGGTCCGGCTTGGTTGGGTGCACCAATTACCCCCTCTAAATTCCTTGGACAATGAGAGACCATTGAAGGAAAGCAAACCCCTCCCCTCTCCCCCCCCCCTCCTACCCTAAAAAAAAAAAAAAGTGCCACCACATCACGGAGTCCAGCATTCTCACCAATAAAAGGCAGTCCTACCCCGTAGCCTTGCTGTCCTGCGAAAGTCCTCTCCAACGTTCCGCACTCCGGAGTAAACGTTCTTTCGACTGCCCCCTGCAAATATTGCACGTCAAAAATTTATCGCCGTTATCCCGTGATGCAAAGTACGACGCCTCCCTAAAATTCTTGCACCGCGAGCAATACAGCTCAGTGTCTTTGGCGTTTCCATGGCGCTCGCGGCAGCTGCGACAATATTTTTGGTTGCGCTCGTTGGGGCCGAAGTCAGCGATTGGCTGACGCCTTTCGCAACGGTAGCAGAGTTTCTCTCGAGCGGTATGGAGTTTGAGGGCGTGCCCGTTTGGAAATACCGGGGTTGCAGTGATGTTCGCGAGTGTCACCCGTTGCATTTGGGAGTGCGGCGTTGGCGGTGCGGGGATATCCAGGAATGCCGAACGCTGCATCTGGAACTGGTTATGTTCGTTGCCGTGGAGGGCGCGGGCTCCGTACCAGTACGCCGGTGAGTTGGCGGGTTGGTGTGAGGTAGGCACCGAAGCAGCAAGGAACGCCGCTGGGGTGCTGGTGCACGTCATGCATGCACAGGGATGCGGAGGGATCGCTTGCTGGCGAAGGTTCCCCTGCTGTGCACCGCCGAACGCCTCGGTGGCTGCGGAACATTAGCTGCTTGGTTTAACATATATCCGGCCAACTACAAGTAGACCAAATCTCACCGAAATCGTAATTCTCATTAGTATTACCAAACTCTATGTTGCCGCCCTCCAATCCGCGCATAGCGGCGTCAATCGCTAAAAGCTCAGGGTCTATACAAGCGAGATTGATATTCGGGGGCACTCCGGAAGGGATGGCAGCTACCCAACACGTCAGTTGCTGCCCTTTTCCGTCTGTTGAAAGCCAAACATTGTTGACGAACCTTGAAAGTTGTGAGAGGGCTTGACGTGACTATGTTGATATTCGGGGCGAGCTTCATAATTGCTCAGGAAACTGCGAATTACGTCTAAATGTTTTCGGGTTAGCCAGTATTAGCCACGGTATGGTTTGAATAGCCTAGGGATGAGGCCTGTAGGATAGCTTGGAACCTACTGTGAGGGGGTGCGATGGGTTCTTGTTCTCGGTCTGGTTGAAGAAGAGATGTAGGTTGCATAATGTAGCCGTTATGGGGGGCATTACCCCACGCGACGTTGTAATTCGACATTTCTGCGGCCGCAATTTCAGCGCAAGATCTTGACTATTATTAATATTAAAATGTCCTTACCACAAAAGCAATAATCTTCAACAACAGCGTTTAATAGGTGCTGCATGTGCATGTATAGGATGCGTTACCTTCTGCCGATGTAATCGAGTCTAGGCCCAGTGGGTTTGAATAATCGTTGAAGTAAACGGGATTTCTTAAATTCTCGGGTTCGGGGTGAGGAAAAGACTTTGGGGGATGGGAGAAAAAAGCGGAGGGGTTTAGTATCAAGGGGCTGCAGCGACACTTCAGCGGAAAGACGCAGGCACAGTAAGATGGGAATTGAGGGAAAAGAATAGAGCAGGAGGTGACGAGAAGGGACCACGGCGAGCAGCAGGAGCAGCGGGAATGGAGATCACCAAAGCTGTCTTGGCACATCTCGCACGTAAGTGCCCTCGAATCCGGATGATTATAGCACTGCCTACATATGGCTCTCATATCTGCTAGCTGTTGTGATGGAAGGCATCTCGTGTCATAATCGGGATTTTAGTTCCTCCACAGAGTAAGTGAACTCAAATTTGCAAATTCCCAAGCAAGCACCGACGCCTTTTTCTGAGCATACTTGTTCACATCTCTGCTTGACCACTGCGGCCGCCATTGACGTCCACAATTGCTAACTGCCATAAGATCCTAGCACCCGTTTATTTGACGTTCTGATCTGCTATAGAATAGGAACTCTCAAACTTACCTTTCCATCTCCAGACGCGAAATCATGCTCCGTATCCTTTTTGTTCCTGCAGATGTCAAATTCGCAATAAATTTGACCCTGCAATGGAAACCAGTTAATGCGTACAACGACATTAAGTAAATTTGGCGCGGGGAAATTATAAAGTATAACGAAGCAACTCTAAATCCTTCGGGTGAGAAAATTTTTTTTCAAAAAGCTTGCTTATGCCTCTCTCTGGAGCGAGTAATAGTTCATGAATTCGGTGATTCTCACCCCGTGCGAATAACTTTTGAGCCATACGAGGAAAGGGGGAAACCAGTTAAGAGAAAATAAAGAAAAGCTTTGGGTTGCAAGTATGTAACCCAAGACAAAGAAGTGGGAGTATGCATCGATGATTCATCGAAACTGGAGAAGTTCACAAAAAAAAAAAAAAAAAAAAAAAAAAAAAAAAAAACAGCGTGCCCAAAGAGAACGGAAGCTCAGTTGAACGCAAACGTCCTAAAATACAATGAGGTCTTCATATCTTCCGGAGATAGGTCCAAGGAATCATCTGGATCATACGAGTACGGCGAAACGCTGCGATGAATCATCGGAGCACGAACCTATATATAGAATGTAAGCTCCATACCATTACTTGAATATATTTAGCAAAGATTTAACAAAATAAACATATCCACTCGTAAGAGACTTTTATAAAGACTAGAACCCTAATTGGCTAATGATGAGTATACGCTAGATTATACGTCTGCATCATCCGAAATATTTCTGTTTCTCGCTCTCCTTACGAGATGCTGGGTTCCTGGAGCATTTTTCCTTATAGTGCGTGTTATTTCCTACCATGGCAAGCGCAATTTTACATCGGAGCTCAGACTCGGATGCTGTTGTAGTTTTGGACGCTTTTGCCAAGGTGAATGTGATAATGTGAGCGAAAAAGTGCTAAAAAATGAATTATACGTTTTGAAAAGTCTGACCTAACCCCGACGTTGAAAATCAGGGTGAGAGGATTTTATATCGCAAAGTTGTATATTGGTCTGTCAAAACCGTCGAATATTTCACAGGGCAATTTTCTGCCCAATCTTAATGATATTCCGTGACTGTCAGAAGCACCCTAAATCAAAAAGGTTTTTTATCGGATGTATAACTCTACTTTCGGTCGTGAAAAGCATCCCAACCCAATTCCCTCATTACCGCTATTTCACGACAGTTGTGCAGTCCCCCGGCGTAACCTCTTCGGCTCTCCACGTTTACCAAAACACACAGGTTCAAACCATACTCACAGCATCCTCCACAATCTCATCATCATTGTTTCACCATGTAAAATTCCCCTCATCCAATGAAGTTCTTTCCCACAAGCTCTCTATTCCTGCCTGGGGGCAATGTCTTGAAAAAAATTCTAGGGTTACGATCAAGTGAATGAAAATCTCCGGTTTCTGCAAAAATGCATATGTTACTTATCGGGGTGCGGATTATAATTTGTGGCGATGAGGGGGTACAGGTTGGGCTTGAGGTTTGGGGTGGCATTGGGTTTGGGGTGGCATGGGGTTTGTGGCGGGGATGGGATGGGCGACTGGTGAAAAGCGATAAGGTTCAGCTTAAGCTAGCTGCGTCTGGATTGCGTCGAGTTTTTCTTCTTTTTCCTCCAATTTTCTTTCCTTGACCAGAGCTGCTCATGAAATAGTTTGCCTTCTATTTCCCATTGATCTATGCAAGCACAATAATAGCAAAAAAAGCCAATGAGCTTCCCATATAAGAGAGGCTTGGCTATCTCAACTACCTTCCTACCCAACAAACCTCACCATACCCTATTGTGATGTGGTTGAATCTGTATACCATTATAGGTTTATAGCTGAAAAAATATTTCCCATTAATTAGAATATATATTTTCTTGTAAAATACTAGCATTTAAGCCTTATCTGTTATGCTAAATTCTCCTTCCAAAAAATGTAGAACCTATGGCAAAAACTACATATAACAGACTATATTTAATAGAAGTGCTTGAGTTTGGAAATTTGTCTAGAAGTTTTTTTTTATCTCTCTGTATATATAGATCTGAATATTTGAATAAATTATATTGAAAAATAAAGATTAGGAGATATAATATGCAAGAAAGCTATTAATTTTTATTGGATATAAATAATTTATGAAATTTCAAGCCTTTTAAACTAAATAGTATTGAATATTATAGTTAAGTATCACTGTAAGGACAACTCCTTCAGCGATACAACTGATGCTCAGTCTATATCAGGGTTTTGGGGGTAAATCAGGATGGAAGAAGATACACAACTCTTTTTAGAGGACTCAAGAGGTGCGCATTGAGCGAGGTAGCGACATGCTGAAGGTTTGTGGGAATAACTCTTTATTCCTAAGGTGTATACTTAAGATACTGTGTAAAGAAGAAAGAAAAAGGAAAGACAGGACCGTGAGATTTCCTTCTCTTTTATACCAATCGCCAAGAGCACTGCCTCCCTTCTAGAGCAGTCTCTGTAAAACCTGTTTTATCTATATGATCCTTTTCCATACTTCATTCAATCTAAACACTGTTCTCATGACCTTCGCAAGGCAGACAGCTAAATATGAGTGACCATACATGACCAGGTGCTAATTCATGACTCATAATGCGGAACTCCAAAGATCATCACTGACAATAGGAAACACAAGGAGAATACAACAAGTAGGAAAGTACATGACCACGGTTCATTACAATCACCAGAGATATTGTAGTATATAAAATACACCTAAAATACTAGCTTCTTTATTCATAATGAGTTGTGGTTATTGTTGACTTTTAGGGTCTAAAACTCTATTATTATAGGTAAAATATAAAAATTATTTTTGTATAGCTCTAAAGTTCTTTTGAGAAAAGTAGTCAGCCTAATAAATAATACTTGATATATTAGTATTTGGTTAGAAAATTTACATCTAAATAAGATATTAATTTACTATATATTATGAAATTTATATTTAAGATGATGGGAAATATTTATTTAGTGATAAATTTATAATTATACATGTGTTTATTATTATCATAATAGTATAGAATATGGTTTATAGTGTAAGAGTATCATAGGTAGCCTATTCAAGATTGTATAACTTCATAAGAATAACTATAGGCCAGACCAGAAGTATTATTGCTAAGTAAATTCAGATATCTTAACCATTAGTAGTTACTATAAAGGTATTCTTCCTACAATGATCTACAGGTGAGGAAATATGTTTTAAAGAGAGAAGAATAAATAAGTATATTCTAAGGCTTGAAAGTAGAGTTAATAGAGTTTAAGAAGATGTATACTAAAGAGGGAAGAATAGAAGAAGATTACAGACATGATGATGATCATCTATTTGTGTTTTAGCAACAATAGATTTTTTTTATTTACTTCATATTGTATTATTTCTAGATACAATGTCTAATTCTAAATTCTATAGTTATGACCTAAAAAATCCTATACCTCTACTACATCTCCTAAAGCAAACAAAGTAAAAGTATAAAAATAGTATAACTAAATACAAAAAGAGAAGAGAAGAACCTAAGCACTAATTCTACTAAGGTCTTAGAGTTAAAGAAGCAAAAAAAGGAAAGTAAAGGAGAGTATATGTAAAAGGTAGAAATGAAAGTATTAGAGGGAGAAGCTGAAAAAAGGAATAGAGGAGAGAATAAGGTAGTACAAGGAGAAGAATCATTGAGTAATATATAGAGAGAAATGTCTATCATAACCACTAGTTCTAGGTGTAAGTATATACCTCATGATAATGTGCTACTTGTTGTAATGAACTATGGTCATGTACTTTCCTACTTGTTATATTCTCCTTATGTTTCCTATTGTTAGTGATGTTCTTTGGAATTCCGCGTTATGAGTCATGAATTATCACTCGGTCATGTATGGTCACTCATGTTTAGCTGTCTGCCTTGCGAAGGTCATGAGAACAGTGTTTAGATTGAATGACGTATGGGAAAAGGATCATGTGGACAAAACAGGTTTTACAGAGACTGCTCTAGAAGGGAGGCAGTGCTCTTGGCGGTTGGTATAAAAGAGAAGGAAATCTCGCGGTCCTGTATTTCTTTCTCTTTCTTCTTTACGCAGTATCTTAAGTATACACCTTAGGAATAAAGAACTATTCCCACAAACCTTCAGCACATCGTTGCCTCGCTCAATGCGCACCTCTTGAGTCCTCTACAGAGTTGTGTATCTTCTTCTATCCTGATTTACCCAAAACCCCCGATACAGACTGAGCATTAGTTGTATCGCTGAAGGAGTTGTCTGTTACACTTGTTCTTAGTAGAGCTCATAATGTTATCTGGTAGTGCACTCCCAATATTGAAGCAGTGTAAGTTCCTCTATATTCTATATAGTTAAGGGTATAGTGTAGGTATTAAAGAACACTATATCCATGGTCTTCCTAGGTACCAGGATATGTGTAGAACCTAGTTCCAAGTCAATGTAATAGTTATATCAGAATCTATGAGTATCTCTGCCTATGAGTTTAGCCACAGAACTATGTGATAAGTATTATTTGTACTAAGTAAAGAATAAGCAAAGTAAGGCTTTGACAATACGATATGCACAAGATTGGGCATATGTGATTGATGACAATGCTTATCACCTTCATCTTATCATGAGATACTAATTGGCCATATCATTAGAGGATATGACTTGAGAGGTTTAATCTCATAAAAGTTATGGATGATTCTACTAACTCAAAAAGCTAATTTCTAATTGCATCTTGATCTTCTTCTAGGAAATCTTAGAAAGCTTATAAGAAATCATGATAGGTTATTTAATCCAGGTTCTATCCTTCAATAAAAGTTGTTGGCATTGCTTACTCAAATTTTAGAATTTCTGTTTTAGGAACTAGCATTCTATGGTACCTAAGCCATAGTTCTCAGTTGTTACAGATGACTGTACTAAGTGGTCTACCTAGGTAGTAGGATATACGTGGATATTGTTCTAAGTTAAATAGAAGGTATGTCAGAACCCATAATCAACTCTTGAGCTACAGAACTATATGATGAGTATTATCGCTACTGAGCTATGACTAAGCAAGGTGAGGTGTTGACAACATGACATATATAGGATTAGATATAGATCATCGATGACAGGACTCATCATCCTGATCTCATCATGATATACTGATTGGTCATATCATTAGAGGACAGGACTTGAGGAGCTTGTTCTCTGAAAAGTCCTGAATAATCATGCCCAATATTTCTTCAATTCTCTAATCATGAAACTGATCCCCTTCTATAGGATCTTGAAAGAATAGGGGAATCATAATAGAATTTTTCTATAGGGTTCATTTCATTAGTAAAGTTTCTCTGTAGCTGCTCAGTCAGAAATGGGTATTTAAGAGGGAGCAGATGAGCAATGTGTTTTGTTTCTTCTTCTTCTCTCTCTAGCTATCATCACAAGTCTTGTACTATCTTTAAGCCTTAAGAATATATTTTGCTTTCTCCTTGATAAATTTTCTATCTTCTATTGACTCCTCGATAAAGTTAGAAACATAGGCAGTTCTAACTTGCCAGTTGAGATATCTGAGTTCACTCAGTAAGACTCTCTTGCAAAGCTTCTTGTGCCTATACCTGTGTCTACATCCTCAATAAATATACCTTCACACTATATTCTTATCGGGATAGCTTCTTAAGATATTGAAATGACTGAAGCAACCACTGCCTTACCATGAGTTGTAGGAAACAGTCTTGCCAGGCCTTCTCAGCCTAGGTAAGCTATACACTCTTCTGGTTTATCTGCAGGGACCTATGAGATTACCTTGTTGCCAGAGGAGTTAGAATATGTGAAAACCTATTAAGAAGCTATCCTTGAGGAATACAATAGAACCCTCAAGGCTATTATTGATAGAAGGGAATTTTTGGGTAAAACTGTTTTTAAAGCAGTAAAGGAGGACCTTAATGCTGCATTCCTGAAGCTAAGAAATAATGTTTCCACTATTCTCTAATCTATGCTCAAAGCCTACTGGGAGAGTAAGTGAAAACTCCTATCTATGATAGTAGCCTTCCCCCCTACTATCACTACCTATTTGCTCTAGGCAATTGAGCAGATTCCCAAGGAACAGAATCACTATATGAATTAGATAGCTAAGACAAATGCAGCTCACAGCTCAAATGTATAAAAGCTAGAAACAGACCTTTTAACACTCAGCAAAGTTTGATAGATACTAATGGGAGAAGGTTTGAAAATGATGAGAAGGCCTCACAAATTTTAGCCTTACAAATTAAGCTTGATATAGTCAAAGCAACACTCAAGATAGAAAGGGAAACCTTACTCCTCCTGCAGTCCTAGCTTGCTAAGGCCCAGGAGGAATTCCTTTATCTAGTAGCTCAGAAGGAAGCTGTTACCTCTTCCACATCCAAGAGAAGGGGAGAAGTTAAGGTTCTGGAAGAGAAAATCACTAAGTTAGAAGCAGATCTCGAGGAATAGAAGGAAAAGTACAGGCAGATGAAGCAGCCTACACCTCATCCAAATCCTCCTCCCCTATAAAGTATCTCCTCAGTTATCTCCCTATCTGACCGTAACCTGTTCCATCACTTGCTACCCACAAATCACTAAGAATCTGCACCCCCTTGGGGATCCTTGGAAGCTTGAGACTTCACCTCCTTCATACCATAAAGATCCTCACCTGGCCTACCTAAGCACCTCAACTGCAAGGCCTCACAGCTGATGATGTTAAGGTAATAGTATCTAGGATTCTAGTATGACATATGCTAGCACCTTGGGATTAGCCTCCAGTCCTACCTATTCCTGCTGCTATATAGTCTTACTACTCTAGTACTGTACCACTATCACTATTGCCTACCCCCTTTGAGGGGCCTAAGCTAAGTGATGTAACCAAGTTTAGTGGGAAGCTAGAGGAGATCAAGAAATTCCTTATGCAATGTGAAATGTACTTCGATCTCCAGGCTCATACCTTCCTACAGGATTGAGTCAAGGTGAAGTTCATATCAACCTTCTTTACTGGCTAAAGAATGGCCGGTAGGAGTCCTACTATATAACATTGACCTGTTTAATAGTAATCTGGTCTGATTTCAAGCAAGCCATAAAAGCTCACTTTGGCCTACAGCTCTTGAAACCTATAGCCCTTAGGGAAAGGGTAAATGCCAGACAAACTAAGGGGATCCTAGAGTATGTCTATAGGATAAGAACCCTGAACTAAAGGGTAGTTTATCCCCCTAAGATCTTTATCTAATAGCTAGCAAGGGGCCTCAAGAATGAGCTTAGACAAGCTATGGCCTTATAGGGTGAGGATCTCTCCCCTTCTAAATGGGAATCGAAGCTCATCCATGTAGGTTTACACATAGAAGATACTGAGGCAGGTATCACTGAGGCACAGAAAGGCCTGCCATCTCACTCAAAGCCTAACTAGCCTAACAATCAGAAACCTGGTTAAAAAGAGAAGCAATTATCTACCATTACACAGAAGACTGAGCTTCCCTATGTCACTGGAAAGGAGCTGGAATGAGCAAAGAAGAATTTGGCCTGTCAGAAGTATCTCTACACCTCATACACAATAGATAAGTGCTTTGTAAAGGGCAAGAGCACTATTCCCCAGCTAAATATGAAAAGAGCAGATAAGCAAAAAGCTTCTCCAGAGCTAGAAGAGGATGAGAGTTCCTAAGCCTCGAAGAAGAGTAAAGGAAAGGAATAGGTAAGTCAGGTAGTATATTTCCCTGACTCGTCGAAAGAGCGAGATGACATCCCCATAATTTGAAATTGTTGCACACAATTTCCTTTATCTAAAAAGAATTGTTGCCTTGCATTGCCTCTCAACTTTTTGGAATTTTTGGGTATACCTTTTTGTTTTTCCTTTTCTTTTTCAAAAGAAGTATTTGCTTACTTTGCATTGCTTTCTCAAGTTTTGATTTTGTTAGGAACTGGTGTTCTATAGTAATGAGCTATGGTTGTTGGTAGGAGTGCTGCCAGTATTGAGGCTTGTAATTCTTGATTGATGATACTATACCTGTTTGTAAAAGGATGGCCTGAAGGCTGAAACATGCTGGTCATATAACAAACTACCATTCCTTGCTAGCATTGTTCTTCACCTTCCTATACCCTATAAACCTACATATTCCAAATATCCTATCTGCTATCATCCAGTAGGCTCCAGTTATGAGCTTCCTAGGAGAGATTAGGGAATATATCTACTATATCTGTTATGTTATCTGCTAAAGAAGGCCCTGCCTAGGGGATATATATTAAGGTTCCAGTAACTATTTGCTAGAAAACTCATAGTCTTAGAGAAACCAAACCCATACCATCAAAGCAATTGCTAAGCTTGACAATGGCACCACCAGAGCTATAATTAGCAACTATTGGCCAGTTCTAAAGATCAAATTGACAGTTCCAGTAAATGTCTATACCTATGATAGTTGGTGAAAATAGGAGTGGTATTATACTTCTAAGCTTCAAATGCAGGTCCTCAACTATCGCGCCCTCATTGATTTTGATGTAGGCCTTATACCCCTGGACATCAATATCTATCTTCCTGTCAAGTAGCTTCACGACCATGAGCCCTGTATTGACTATGATAAGGTAGAATTGGTCTCCTTTCCTTCACAGAAGTATCAGAAACACCTTATATCACCCAAGGTGGAAATAGTATCTGCCTTTATCTCTTCTTGGTAATGATAACTTCTATACCAACAATCAAGTAGTTGGGGGTGGATTGGTTATATGGGTGGACACCCTAATCAATGAAGCTGTTGTTTATTATTGGTGTACAGCCATGATAAGAGCACCTATTCAAGACTTCTACAATGTGTTCTTGCAGGCTTCCTCTACCTCCTCCTCTGCTGCCTCTCAATATTATAAGTAGGAACAGATCTTTCACAATATCTTCTCTGAACAGCTTACCTCTGCACTCCCTCCTCATCATGAATGTGACTACAAGATAGACCTGAAGGAAGGTGTAATCCCTCCATAGGGCCCTCTGTATAAGTTATCAGAAACTGAGCCCTATGCTATGTGGGAATACATTACTAGGATGATAGAAGAAGGCAAAATCTATCCCTCCAAATCCCCTGCAGGAAAACCTATCCTTTTCATCAAAAAGGCTTATGAATCCCTTTAGCTCTGTATAGACTACTGTGGCCTCAACAAGATAATTATCTAAAACAGGTATCACTTGCACCTGATGACCGAACTGCAGGATTGCATTGGTGCCTGCCGTTGGTTCTCTAAGCTTGACCTGAAAAATAGGTACAACCTCATCCATATTGCCAAAGGCAATGAGTGGAATACTACTTTTAGAACCAGGTACAGCTAGTTTGAATACCTGGTTATACCCTTTGGCCTATCAAATGCACTTTCAGTATTTTAGGCAATAATGAAAACTATATTCTAGGATCTCCTGGACACTGGTGTCATCATTTACCAAGACAACATACTCATCTATGTAGAAATAAAGGAAGAGCATGATCATTTGGTCTAGGAATTTCTCCGCTGCCTAGATAAGAATGAACTAGCCTTGAAGCCTTTTAAGTGTATTTAGGCAGTTTATAAAGTAGAATTCTTAGGCTTCGTGATCTCAGACCAAGGGGTATAAATGGCAGAAGGCCAGATCAAGACAGTTGTAGAATGGCCCATTCTATCCACAGTATATAATATCTACTCATTTTCAGGATTTGCTAACTTGTACAGGATCTTCATTAAAGGCTTCTCAAATTTAGTGACTCCCTTAATAAACCTCACCAAAAATTACCAGCCGTGGACCTAGGACATAAGGGAATAGCTTGCCTTGGACACCCTCAAAGGGCTATTCACTAATGCTTCTATACTAGTCCACTATGACTATGCTCTTCCCTTAGTTGCTGAAACTGATGCTAGTGACTTCGCCATTGGGGCATCCTCTTACACCAATTCCCTGATACACCTCTTTGACCCATAGCATTCCACAGTTGGAAGATGCATCCACCAGGATGTAACTACAAGATCTATGACAAGGAGATGCTGGCCATAGTTGACTGTCTCTACTCCCAGTGGAGGCATTAGTGTTTATGATCAGTATATGTGGTAACAGTCATCACGGACTACAAGAACCTTAAGTACTTTTCAACAACCAAGGTTCTTTCCCAATGGCAGGTAAGGTGGATGTAGAATATAGGTAACTTTGAGTTTTATATTGTTTATCGACTAGGGACCCACAACATCAAGGCTTTAATGGGAAACTCATTGAGGATGTATATACAGGTATAGGCAAAATAAGCTTTACAAGAGGGTCTTACTGAGTGAACTCAGATATCTCAACTGGCAAGTTAGAACTGCCTATGTTTTCTACCTTTATTGAACAGTCAAGAGAAGATAGAGAATTTATTGAAGAGAAAGCAAAATATATTCTTAAGGCTCAAAGATGGTACAAGAGTTGATATGATAGCTAGAGAGAGAAGAATAAGAAACAAAACACATTACTTATCTGCTCCCTCTCAAATACCCATTCCCGGCTGAGTAGCTACTGAGAAACTTTACAAATGAAATAAACCCTATAGAAACATTCCATCACAATTCCTATTTTCTTTCAAGATTTCCTAGACAGAGATCAGTTTCATGATTGGAGAATCAAAGAAAGGTTTAGTATGATCATTCAGGATTTTCAGAGAAGATACTCTTCAAGTCCTATCCCCTAATGATGTGACCAATTAGTATATCACAATGAGATTAGGGTGACAAGTCCTATTATCGATCACATATGTCCAATCTTATGTATGTTATGTTGTTAATGCCTCACCTCGCTTAGTTAGAGCTCAGTGGCAACAACACTCATTATGTGGTTCTGTAGCTCATATAGTGAGGGGGGGGGGGGAATTCATTTTTATTTTATCTTTACGACCCCGCTAGGGGTCGTCAAAAGAACCTCCGCTTGCAGCTATGAAAAGCTATGACGGAGGTAGAAGACAGCCGACCTAATGTCGGTAGCGCGTCTACGGTTTACACGATAAAATACAGGTTTGTTCCCGAATCCTCCTCGCTTACACGCAATAAACTACGGAAGATACGGGGCAGAAAGTAAAGAGAGGCGGGGGAAAGCAAACTCCAAAAAGAAAAACGCGACCGGCACAAAAGCGTCCACCCAGTACGTCACAACAGCAGAAAAACTTTAAGTGAGAAAAAAGAAAAGCCCGGGGAACCTCTTTCCCATCTCCAGCGAGGCGAACCTTACAACAACCGGAAGGAATCGAGGTACAAGCAAAATACACCAACCAAAGAAAAGGGAAGGAGAAAAGACAAAGGAGATAACGGAAGCCAAACTCACACAACTCTTACACAAAGGGAACAACACTAGCAGAAAAAA
>JABYPW010001791.1:0-13646 GCA_016880775.1 Phymatotrichopsis omnivora
ACCTTTTCCCCCCGCTGCCGCATCTGTGCTGGACCCCATGCCATCTTCGAACACTCCTGTGGCAACACCGAGTGTAAACGCCGCGGACGACAATGCGACCATACGGTACTTAAGTGTGCCAATTGCAATACCGCCCACCCCGCTAACGATCCCCTCTGTCCGACCTATTTGCAAGCCTTGGCTGAGAATAACAAGAGAGTGGAGAACCTGCGTGCTGCGATGGAAGAGGGAATGGAGACTTAGGGCCCCTCGGTATCTCATCCTTTTTTCTGCTTATGTTGTTCCTTTTGTGTAAAGGTTTTTGATCTGTGTTTCCCTTCTGTCCTTTTCTCTTCCCTTTTTCTTTGGTTAGTGTTTCTCGCTTCTACCTCGATTCCTTCCAGTTGTTGTAAGGTTCGCCTCGCTGGAGATGGGAAAGTGGTTCCCTGGGCTTTTCTTTTCCCTTTTCGCTTAAAGTTTTTTCTGCTGTTTTGACGTACTGGGTAGCCGCGTTTATGCCGGTCGCGTTTTCTTTTTGGAGTCTTGCTTTCCCCCGCCGTTCTTTTCTTTCCCGCCCCGTCTCTTCTTTAGTTTATTGCGTGTAAGCGAGGAGGATTCGGGAATAAGCCGTGTATTTTATCTTAGCCGTAGACTGCGCTACCGACATTAGGTCAGCTGTCTTTTTACCTCCGTCATAGCTTGACATAGCTGCAAGCGGAGGTTCTTTTAGACGACCCCTAGCGGGGTCGTAAAGATAAAATAAAAATGAATTTCCCCCCCCCGGTACCTGGCATATGCGTTTGGGAACTGGGAGCCTATCTGAGATAAGTGCTCCTGTAGGGCCGTTATCGAGTTTGGCAGTGGCGGTGACTGAGTGGGTTCTGATTTCGTGGTTGATAGAGGTATGCCAGTGAAGTGTCACTGGAACCTTGATGCATTTCCCCTACTTAGGGCCTTCGGTTTTGGATGTGATGGTCATCATGACTGTTTCTGCGAATAGGATCCCTGATCTCTGCCGGGAACATTATGGCCGGACATCGCAGTACCTAAAGTAGAAGTTTGCAGTGTGACGAAAACAAAGGCGCAAGTTTTGCAATATGGTGTAAGGAATGTCAGCACTACTATACGACCTACGTATTTCAACCTTAAGGCCATCCTCAGGCAGGCAGAAGAGAAAAGAAAAAACTAAACATTGAACATTATGTACTAAGATCTATAAAGATACTTGTACAGTCTATAAGGGGTTCGTGCATCATGGGTATCATGAGTCATGAGTCATGAGGTCATCAATCATCACTAGGAATACAAGCCACTTAACTGGCAGCCTACCCACCAAGAACCAGGGCTACGAAAATCCCTGGAACACCGGCTCCTAATGAGAGAAGTTGGGTATCAAATTGTTGGGGTACTTCCTTTCCAAGTCTCTTCTTCTACAAAGGAAACAACAAAAGAAAAGGGTCATCGAGTTGTGGCTGTTTAAACTATTGGAATGTCGTCACCATCTACCCATGTATCTGGTAGCTCAACCTCTCTTCCCGCTGCCATAGTTTTAGTTTTCTTGGAGGTTTCGGACTTCTCCTCATCTTCCCTCTTTCACTTTATGGAGTGTTGCTTTGTTGAGGGAATATCGGCCTTCTTGTAGGCAAAATAATCACTTGCCTTATGCCTGGTTTTGGCACATTTCTGGCAGGCGTTGTTGTCCTTGGCCCATTTGAGGTCACTTCCTGTTAGATACTGAAGTTTCGTGGGCTCTGGCTTGGCAGATTTAGTTTTGTCCTTGGTCTCTGCATGTTCTTTTCCCTTTGGGCGTTTTGGCTTATCCTTAGCCTTTACAGCAGATAATGATTCCTTCTGCTGGGGCCAAGGATTTTCCCCAAGGGCTTTGGCGGCTTCCTCCATTTGTTAGCCTACCGTGATAACCTGATCGAACCACTCCGCAGTTGTTTGATAGTTGCGGTTGTAGCTCATAGCCATAGCTTTTCTAAGCATGGGCTGGAGTCCCTGGTTTACCTCATCCTTCAGGTAACCCTCATTGTACATGCATACAGTGTTAAGAGTTCTCATGTATGTGATGAACTCGAGTATGGGTCCTATGTGCCTGGCCTTTTTTAGCTTTGTGATGTAACTAGGCCTGAGGGTATAAGCCCTGAAGTTGGTCCTAATGGCTTCCAGGAAGTCTTCCCACCTGGGAGTGGGTACCGTCTACCAGGTATGATTGATCCTCCACCAACTAAGAGCATTGCCCGTCAATAACGTTGAGGCATACTGGATCTTAATTATGTCAGTGGGGAAGGATTGGGGTTGGAGGACGAAGTATATTTCTAGTTAGAGCTGGAATTTGAAGATGTCCTCTGCCTTTCCTGAGAACTTGTCCGGTGTCAGTGGTTTTGGGCCCTTGAATAGCTGGGCCTGCACAGGTAGTTGAGGTTGCAGTGGCGGTGGGGGTGCCTCATATCTAGGAGGAGCAGTCAGTTGAGGAGGCACCACTTTTGCTAGTGCTTCCCTCAATAGGTCCTCGACATCCTTCCTAGTCAGGGGTTTTTCCCCTTGAGGTCTTGGGGGCAGTGGAGGAGGAGAGGGAGATCTTGTCACAGTTCTCCTCTATCTGGAAGGTCCTGCTTCCCCGATTCTTAAAAAGTTAGGGAAGCCCCTGCTACTTCTACACAGAGGCTGGGAGGGAACAGTGTCCAGAATTGTTGGAGATAAGGGTAGAGTTTCCAACTCCTCAGTTCATTCCCTAGCAGACTGCATCGAGGATACAGCTGAATCCGTGGGCCTCTTATATTGTCGGTAGAGGCTGTGGTAATAGGCTGCATCCTCCTTTGCTTCGACCAACTTGGCTTCCAACTCCTCGATTCTCCGTTTGAGGGAGGTGATAGACCAAGTGGCCTTACCTCGGGCTTTCAACTCCTTTTCAGCAAATTGGAGTTGATTCCTGAGGGTGAAGACCTCCGAGTTCAGGGCCGTGTTGGTATCCTTTGTTCTATTGAGGTCAGTTTGTAATTCCACCAATAGCTGGGTGTCCTCCTGAGGCTAGGCAGTTGTTTGGGCCACCCGCAGATCCATCTTGAGTTGCTCCACCTCTCCCTGGAGTTTCCCTATTTGATAGGAGTATTCCAGTTTGATTTGTTCGCAGATCTTGGTGGCTTAGAACTGGTTCTCCTGTCATTGTTCTTTTAGGAGATTGACCACCTTCAAGAGAATGTTGGTGACTCTTGGTCGGAAGGATACCAAGATAGGAGGGAGCATTTTCCCCATCTGTTTATAGGTCATGATAGTGGAAAAAATGATTCCTTGGATTTCCTCCTTTTGTCTTTAGAAATCCTCCAAAAGTTGGGCATGTATTTCCTGGTAGGCCTCATGGCCTATAAAGTCCCTACCTTCCAGGAATGCTGAGTCCAGCTCGATGAAGTTGGCGATGATGTGCAACTGATGATTGTCAATGAATCTTTGGCCTGCTTCGTCAAGTTCAATTGTTGTTTCAAGGAGTTTCCTCCCTGATCGTGTGGTAATTGAGGTCACTTAGCCCGGATTCATAATGGTCTTGCCATCGTAAACAGCAAAGGCCATTGTGTAGTCTGGTATGGGGGTGTCGTCGCTAGCCATGACTTAAGAATATAGTGTTATGGCAGGTGTCTTCTAGTGCAGGAATAGCTCGGTAAAGTGCAAGTGCCACTCAACAAAGAATCGTATTACTGAGTAAACTCAGATGTCGCAACGTGTTCTAAGTCTGGATCTATAAATACACCTTCCTACATTGTAGAGAAGAGAGAGAAGATCAAAGTTCAAGAGTAAGAATGAATATATTCTTAAGACTCGTAGCTAGTCTGTAGACTAAAGAAGAAAAGAAAGGAAAAGAATATGAAGTGACTTATATGATTTTTCCATTCCTGTTATTTTACATCCCATTTCCTCCAGTAGGGCGTTTACACTTAATAAAAAGCAAGAACATAACCAGAGAAAATAGGATGATCCTCTGCTGACTTGTGCCGAAAAGGAAAAAGGAAGGAGAAAAAGAAAAGAAAAAAGAAAGGCAAGATGAATAAAAGAGATGGTAAAGACGATAGAAATCAGCTACGGGTCCTACTCTTCCTGGCCGGATCCTCCTCTTACAGCTATCACTACCATAGGGGGCTTGGGGGGTGGATTGGGCGGTCTTCCTAGGCCTCATTCAACAAGTTCAGTCCACAGTTCAGTGTTTTTGTACAGAAGTTCCTCGACCATTCAGTTATAGATCATTGGCCTCTAGGGGGTCAGGGTTTTACATTTGATGAGGTAGTGTTCGATGCTTTGTTCATGGCCACAGACACAGATATTCTGTTCTTTGTTGTAGAGGAGCAGGTTGGGAATGTATGCGTGTCTGGTTCGGAACTGGAAGGCATGGGACGCAGTGTACTTGTCGAGGAGGGCGTACTGGTCATGTTGTTTGGGTACAGGCTTACCAGCGTAGTCTTCGAACGATTTCCACAGTCTTGTTTTGGTCTTTGTTTAGATGTTACTCCTGGTGATCAGCTTTCACTTGCTGGTGCTAGTGCCTTTTTTGTTCTTTGGTTCAGGTTTCTTGGATTTTGCTTTGGCAATCTGGTCGGCTTTCTCATTTCCTTCGATGCCTTTATGCGCTGGGACCCAGGCGAGCGTCATCTTGATTCCTTGGTCTTCTAGTTGTCTGTTTACTTCAAATACCTTTTTTACTATGTGCTGCATGGGGCTGGGGTATGGGTTGGCTGCGGCGACGATTACTGCTTGGTTGTCGGTGTAGATTTTTACAGTGCTAAAGTCGTTTTTGCTTTGAGCTTTAGCGCGAGGATGAGGGCTTCTAGGATTGCGTCGAGTTCACCATCAAAAATGTGTACTCCGCTTCCCAGAGTTTTTGACTTTCCACTTATTTGTCTGTTGTTGAGGTATGCTACTACTGCATTTCCAACCTGGCTACTCTTGCCTACCTGGGAGGCGTCAGTGTAGAGGGTGAGTTGTTCTGTGGGGTGCTATTTGGGGTGCTTCTCGATGGCCTTTTCTTTACTCTCTGGGAATGGCTCCAAGGCTAGCCTGCTTTTCACGCTTATTGGCCACAGTCTCGACGGGGGGGGGAGTTGATACGATGATAAGGTGTTGGTTCCTAGGTCTTCTTTAATGGTGTGAATCATTGCGTCTAGTTGGAGCATTCTTTTCCTCGAGTATTGTCCCTCTGGATCCACTTTCCAGGTAGGCGCTCTAGGGGATTTGGGTCTGTTATTGTTTCGGCCAGGTATGGGGGGGAGTCTTTGGAAGTTGGGATGTTCCAGGCCTATGGTGAGCAGCCTTACTCTATAGTTAGCTTGGTATCTGGTGATCTGAAGATGTGCTGGCCAGACTCTCAATTCTATTAGTGCCCTTTGGTTGTTGGTGCTCCTGAACATGCCGCATGCCTACGTGGCTACCACAGAGATGGTGCTGTCTAGGGTTCGGAGCACTTTTTCAGTGATGTTGTAAGGGTAGAGGCTGTCGGCTCCATAGAGTAGCGATGGCAGCACTACTGCCCTGACGAGCTTCAGCGCCATTACCAGGTTGAGTCCTTTGCCGCCCAACAAAAGCCTGGATATCCTGGCTAGGGCCGCTTGCGCGCTTCTTATTCTGTGTTGGCAGTGTGGTAGGGCTCCTTGTTTTTAGTCGAGGATGATTCCCAGATATTTGACTCTCTCTTGGTGTTCGTACGATTTTCCCTGGATTTTTATGGGGGGTTTAGGTTTGTGTTGTCCTGGGCTAACGTGCTGCATTTCTATTTTTCCCTCAGATAGTGATAGCTTTAATTTTTCCATTGTTGCCAGAAGTTGTTCTCTGCAGTACTCCTGCAGAATTCTCACATTTTCTTCTTAGCTCTCGCTCTCTGCTATGATACAAAGGTCATCTACATACATGTATAGTTTGACTGCCCCACTGTCTCTTGTCAGTTTTGCCACATATATGTTAAATAGGAGGGGGGAGATAGGCGATCCCTGTTGGACTCCTATTTTTATCGATCTGAAGGATGACTTTGCGCTGTAGTCTAGGAAAGCCAGCTATCAGTTTGCTAGGAAAGATGCTACCCAGTGTTGGATATACTTGGGGGTGTTGTGTTCTTCTAGGACTTCCAGCAGTTTCAGGATGTCAACCCTGTCGAACCCTTTTTCGATGTCCATCAACAGGGTAGTGGCCTTTTTTCCCCTGTTCTTTACGTCTCTGATGTCGTGTTTCAGAGCGTTGACTGCGTCGATGGTCGAGCGACCTGGGAGGGCTCCGTATTAGTTTTTTGTAATCATTTGGTTGTCAATTACGTGTTGTGATAATCTGGTGGCAATGACTTTTTCCAGTATCTTGGCTAGGGTATCGATTAGGAAAATACATCTATACGTAATAGGGTCTGTGTAGCTCATCTTTTTGGGTTTGGGGATCGCTATCCCTAGGGTTCTTTTGAAGCTAGCTGGGTGAACGCCGTACTTCATGAGGGGGTTGAGGAGGGCTCGGAGGATTGTGCTGTTTATGTCGTGGATGTTCTTCTACAGGTTGTACTGGATTTCGTCTAGGCCTGGGGCTGTCATGTTGGCTATGTTCCTTAGGGTGTATTTGATTTCTTCGAGCATAATGTCTTCAGTTACATCTGGGACTTCTAGAGGCAGTAGTATGGGACCTTCTGCTTCTGCTGGGAAATAGTGGTCTATTAGGGCCTGTGCTTTTTGGTCTAGGGTTTCTGCACCACTGATCAGTGGTAGGGGGTAGTCTCAGACTAGTCATATATACCTTAGGGCTGTCTATAGGTCTTTGAGGTTGGCTTCTTGTAGGAATTTGTTCCAGTAGCCCTTTTTGGTATCATGAACCAGTTTGCAGAAGTTGCGCTTGGTGGTTTGGTATTCCTCTTGGGCTTTTTCTGAGCTTTTGTTCTTTTTTGCATGGTATCTTGTACTGGTCATTTGTTCTCTGGACTTGTCTAGGTCTTTGTTCCACCAGGCTTTGGACTTGCCTGTGAGCATTCTCATTGGTAGGGCTTTGTTCTTTTTAGCGCTGTTGATAAGGCTGTTTTTGTTGGTTTCTAGCCAGCCATCTGGGTTGCTCTGATTGTAGGGGGTGGGCTACCAGTCCTTGAGGTTTTTTTTGACTTTTTCCCAGTCTGTTTTGGAATAATGCAGGGTTACCTTTTTGTGTTGTATGCCGTTGGGCTTTGAGAGCATGATGGCTATGACCTCATAGTCGCTGTTGGTTTGGTGTTCGTCTGGGCATATCTGCCAGTTGGTGTTCCATTCTATGGCCATTGGGGAGAGGAGGGCTTGGTCTATGACTGTATCCCTTTGATTCTGTTTTGGGTTTCCTAGTCTTGTAGGTTGGTCAGGTTCATTGAGGAGGTATTATCCTTCTTCTGTCACTTTTTCTACTATAGGTTCAGCTCTTTCTGTTTCGTGTAGGTCTGTGGCTCCCCACCAGGGATGGTGGAGGTTGGGGTTACCCAGCACCAGGTTTTTGTTGTTTGTGAAGGTTTGGTTCCAGTTTTGATTGTCTATTTTGGTCGCTGGGGCGAGGTAGACGTTCGTGATGTCAAGATAGTTATGCTTGTTGACGAATAGGCAGACCACCTGTTCATCGCCTTTGTTGTTTCTTATGGGGAAGGGGCTCAGTTGGGATGCTTTGGTGATGTACAGTGCTACTCTTGATCTTGTGGTATTGCTCGGGTAAAATCTGTAGAAGCTGTTGTGCGAGAGAGGGACATTACTGAAGGTTGGTAGTTCTTGGATAGCAACCACGTTGGCCTTGTTTTCTATTGGTATGTTCATTAGGGCTTGAAAGTTGCTTTACAAGGAATTGCAGTTGTGCTGAAGAATTTTAAAGACTGGATGTGGGTCGAGACCCCACTGAATTTTTTCCTCCTTTTTATCCATTTATAATTCGGGGTGCATTTCAGTTTCCATGATGATCTGATCCATCCACGCTGCTCTCTTGCCCTCCAGTTCTCTTGTGTACAGGTCCTTGGGTCCTATGGCATCTGAGTATTTAGGGTCAGTGGCTTTATGGTTTCCTTTGAAGTTTGTGCAGATAAGTCCGTTGTGTTCGCATGGTCTATTAAATTTGCATAGGGGGCAGATGTGATTTTTAGTGTTGTGGTGGGGGAAGGCGTCATGCATATTCCCGCAGATGTTGCAACCTTCTTTTTCTCCCTTGCACATAGTACTGACGTGGCCTAGTTTGAAGCATCAGAAGCATACTGACACGGGATTCGCTCTCCAGGATTTTGCTACTTTGCATGTTTTGTTAAAGAGTACGACTTATTTTCCTAATTTGGGGACCTGGTCTTCTGTGATCCTGATGGTGATACCGGTGAAGGTGCCTCCCTAGGGGTTCTTCTTTCTATCTTCTGCATTTTTCAGGTATATTGCTGCAGCTATTTCTATGTCTGCGACATAGAAGAGTTCTTCGGCTAGTTTGTTTACAGGAATTTCTCCAAGCGGTTCGGTGGGGACAGAGTGTATTATGACTTCGGTGAATATTGTTGCAACTCTGAAACCTTCTCTTTCTACTTCTGGGTTGGTGGTCACCTTAGTGACGTAGTTTAGTGTGTCAATGTACAGGACTAGGGACCGTATGACTAGGGTAGGCGGGGTGGTGATAATTATGGTGGACTTGTGGTTGACTCTGACTGTTAGGCTCCTGAGTTCAGTGGGGGCACCTTTTTTCAGCCAGGGCTTTTATGTATGCTTCTCTGAGCTTATCTGGGTTGGCTCTGGCAATTTCTGGGTGAACTACTCCTGTGGTAGGGGAGTGCAACTCCCTCCTGGCCATGGGGTAGGTTTTGGCTTTCTGACTTTTGTTTTTGTTTTGGTCACGGTTTTGGTTTTGGTTTGTAGGAATGGATGGGGTATGCCCTTCCGCGGCTCTTTGTGCCCATGTTTTTTGTGTTGTTTGGTTTTTTTGGGGGGCTGAGGGGCCTGCTTCTGGGGGTGGGTTATCCATAGACTTGGGGGTTGTTTGGGTTTCGACGTGCGATCCTATTAGTTGTGGTGTTGACTTTTTGCTGTTCTGGGGCTGACTATGTGCCTGTGGGAGTGGGAGCGCTGGTGCAGTGCTGGTTCATCTGTGAATTGTAGCCTTGTGATATCTGATTTCGTTGGATTGGTCACAGAGTTGGTGGTTGATTTCTCTTATGTGGTTGTTGAGCTCGTGCCACTCAGAGTGCATGTTGTCTAGCTTCCTCCAGATGTGGTTTAAGGCTTGGGCCATGCTGCCGAAGGCTTCGGCATTGAGGAAGACTCTATTGTCTTTGTTGTCAATGAGTTGCTGAAAGGTCTTTCCTTGGTTGTCTGGCATCATGCTTGCCAGTTCATATCTGGGGTGGAGTGGGATTGGGGAGAAGGACTCTCTTTGCACTGTTTGGGCTCTTCTCTTGCCTTTGTCGGTTACAGGTTTGGTGGTCCTATCAGATTCTGTGTCCGATGTTTCGTCTGCATGCATTGATCTGTTGGAGTTTGGTAGGGACGGAAGGGAGAGCGCTGAGAGCAATCGGCTCCTGGATCCTTTGAATGTTGGGTAGCTGCTGTCTGGTTGTGTGCTTGGTGGGGTAGGGTTCTTGTGGGCTCCTCTGTCGATGTCCATACTTTCTTGTGTGGTGGGGGCATAGGGGAGAGGTTTAGAATGGCCCCTGCAGTGTTCTGGTGTTGAGGTGTTGGGGAGTAGGGAGTGAGGTGGAGAGCTGCCTCTGCTGTGCTCTGGGGTTCCTAGTTGTGTTCATGGCCTTGCACTCTGATCGAGGTGTACCCAGAGGAAGAGGTTTGGGTTATGCTTGGGGTCTATATGGGTAGGTGGTTCTCTTCTGCTATCTGAAGGCATTGGATATCTTGCTCTGTGAGCCTGAAGTCGATGTTCTATTCATTCTAGGGGGCGATGTTTTCTTGGTTGAAGGGGCAGGGGCTTTGGAATTCTTGGGCGAGGTTGATAGCGCTTTGCACTTCTGAGAGGGTTAGTTATGACGAAGGCAGCCTGGTGTGCACGGGGTGGTTGATGATGGCAGGGTCGAGGGCAGGTAGGTTCTCTGAGCTTTGGGAGGGGTTGGTGGACGTTTCTCCACTGGAGACAATGATGGGGTTTTGTTGCGACATTTTGTTTTTTCTAACCATGGTTTTTTGCTCTATTTTCAGCTCAGCCTGTGCGCAGTACTCCAACCTCTATCTGAGGGCCAGGCAGTGATAGGATAGGGTATTTTTTACCACATGAGTGTTTGGGGTTGGTGTTCAGGGCTATCGTGAAGATAGGTGATTTCTTCAGTGTAGCTGAGGGGTAGAACATGGGGGGGGGGGAAGGAAAGTGCAAGAGGCCTGAAGAACATGAAGCAACTTTCTTTTTATTCCCTTTTTGTTATTTTTCATCCCATACCCCCAGCGGGGCGTATACACTCAATCAAGAGCAAGAACATAACTAAAGAGTACAGGATGATCCTCTGCTCCAGCTGCGCGCCTTACAAAAGACAGAAAAATCCTCCACGCCTGCCGCCGTGCATTACCCATCCTGAAAACAAAGGAAATCCTCCACGGCTCCCACTGGCAACCTTTCCCTAGGCTTGCGACGCTTACATCCATTGCTTGGTCGATCGGAAATGGGGTGCGAATGCTCCGGGGGGCCTGGGTACCCCTCCTAGTGGCTCTGAGAGCGTCGTAGTCTGACGGGGTAAGCATCCAGGTTGCTCAGTCGTTAAGCGAGGTGAGAAGTTTTATGGTCGCTTCATACTCAGGAAGCATATGAAGGCAGGGTCAGACACCGCTGTGTCCTTTGTTGGGGTAGGGTGATTGGAGGTACGATAAGTGAGCCTGGAGCGACATTACGATCCTGTGTCGTAGCCTCTAGAGGAGACTGATTGTGGGAGTCTTCTCACCCGCTCGCTAAACACGGTCGGGCCTCAGACTAACGTTGACATGATCGATGATGTATCTCAGGTATCGTCGCGAGAGAAGTGTCTCGCTTAGCACTGTTGCACATGGTCAGAAAGTTGTGAAAACTCAAAAAGAGAGAGACCAGCCTGATGTGGAGGCTTTGACAAGGAGGATCTTCACCCCAAGGTGGGGGGGGGGTCGAGATTCTTGAGAGTCCTAAAGAACATGAAGCGACTTATCTTTTATTCCCTTTTAGTTTATTTTACATCCCATATCCCCAGTGGGGCGTATACACTCAATCAAGAGCAAGAACATAACTGAGAATATAGGATGATCCTCCACTCCGGCCGGTTGCCTGACAAAAGACAGAAATATCCTCTATGCCTGCCGCCATGCATTACCTGTCCTAAAAACAAAGGAAATCCTCCACAGCTTCTGCTCGCAACCTTGCCTGAGGCTTGCGACAGTCGCGTCCATAGTTTTGTCGGTCGGAACTTAGGTGCGAATGCTCCAGGGTGCCTGGGCACCCCTGCTAGGAGCTCTGAGAGCGTCGCAGGTTGACAGGGCGAGCGCCTGGCGCACTCGGTCGTTCAGCGAGGTGAGCAGTTTTACGGTCGCTTCTTGCTCAGGAAGCATGGGAAAGAGGGGTAGGACACCGCTGTGTCCTAAGCGAGGGCAGGGGGTGTGGGAGACATCGTGAACAACCGTCTACGCAGTATACAGTACAGTCGCGAATAAGGTGAGTGGCACTGAGGGGGGCTCTCAACCCGTCAATAGTGACTACCGTTCGCGTCCTACAGGACACTGTATCGGGCTGTCCAGTTGCTCACTTTGTAGGGGGCGCGACCACTGTCACAGCTTTTTCGTAGGAGTTCGACGATGTATCTCGAGCATCGTCGCGAGAGAAGTGTCTCGCTTAGCGCCGTTGCGCACGGTCGGAAAGGTGTGAAAACTCAAAGAAGAGAGAGACCAGCCAGATGTGCAGGCTTTGACGAGGAGGATCTTCACCCTAAGGTAGGGGGGTTGTTGAGATTCTTGAGAGTCCTGAAGAACATGAAGCGACATTTCTTTTATTCCCTTTTTAGTTATTTTACATCCCATAGCCCCGGCGGGGCGCATACACTCAACCAAGAGCAAGAACATAACTGAGACTACAGGATAATCCTCTGCCTACTTGCACTAGGAACCCAAAAAGAAAAAGGAAAGAAAAAAGAAAACGTAGACAACTACGTACAAAAGCCGACCGGGGAAAAGTAATCGCTAGGCAAACCTTAAAGCAACGAAAGAAAAACCCCCTACGCTGACTACGTGACCGAGCAAAAAATAAAAGAGAAGAGAGAAAGAGAAACGCGCAAACTCCTCCACACTTTACCGAAGCAGAAGAACACTAGTTACATGGTGAAAAAGGAAAAGCAAAGAACGAAGTAGGAAAAGGGAAACTACACCCCTCCCATAGTGGTGGACTTATCCTTTCTGTTAGACTCAGTGAGTTTGGCCTGGATTAACGTCATGCAGATTAGATCATTCGCTTTGTGGGGGCCGGCGCAGTTGGCGCATCGGAGAACGGTGTTCTCGCAGGCGAAACCTTTCGGTTGTTTGCAGTCGGCGACACCGCAGGTATGTTCAGAAATTGTGTGGGGGCTGGCGCAGAGTCGGCAGCAAGGAGGGGACTGGCAGTTCTGGACAGGGTGTCCGAACTTCGAGCAGTGTGAGCATTGGGTGTCGGCGCTGAAGGGAATGTACTTGACAGTGCGACGGGTTTTGTTGAGTATGGTGAGACCCTTAAGAATGCGGGCCTCATTATTGTTGTCGATGATAGTAATCACGAGTGATCTGTGATTCTATTTGTTGATTTTAGAGCTGGACGTCAGCCACCGTGGGGTCATAGCGAGTGAAACACCGGAATTGTAGTACTCGATTTCCTGTCGGAGTTGGGACATCTGTCCTACGGTGTTGAGATCAGTAGCAGTTGGGACAGCATGGACGATGTACTTCTTCCATGTGTGGTTTCGGTTGATTCCTTTGACTTCTCCGAACTCGCCAACAGCTTTAGTAATGACGGGGCAGTAGGAAAGGATGGAGGCGGCGGTGACTGTCTCCATGGTAGTGAGGACAAGGGTGGTGGAGTTGTTGTTTCAGCATCATTGGATGCGCAGGAACGACGGAGCTTTGGCTTTGGCCAGGGCTGAGTTGATACAGTCGCGGATTTGAATGTGGGCGTCCTCGCCGAAGGCCGATGGTTCTTTGATGTCGACAATAATTTCTCAGTCGCGGCGGGTGGGATAGTGTGGGAGTGGAAGGGGGGTGGTTGGGAGAAGGTCCTTTTGGGTGACCGGGCCACCTTTCTTCTTCTATTTTTTGGAGATGACTTGGGCCCAGGTCTGAGAGTCTTGGGCTTGCTGTGGGGCAGGGAGGGAGGTAGAGGTGGTAGCGATCGAGCGAAGTTTTCGAAGGTACTTCGCAGTCGCTTTTTGCTGTTTCTGGATGTCCTTGAGCGACTCAAGGACTTCGGGTGGGGTGGGCGGTGCCTCAGTAACAGGCGCTGGGGTCTCAGTTGTGGGCGGGGGTGGTCGCGACTCCAGGGCGGCGACTCGGTTAGCGAGGTCTGTCTGGGTGTTGGCGATGGTGGTGAGGGTCGTCTGGATCGAGGCCAGCGATTGTTGAATGGCGGGGAGGTCTCTTGCAAAGAAAGCAGTCAGGTTCGACTTGTTGAAGGCCTTAACGGCCATGACATCAGTGTAGCCACTTCCAGTGAAACAGTGTGTGCCGGTGGTGTTGTAGCTGTGGAGCTGACCGAACTCGGAG
>JABYPW010001792.1:0-13643 GCA_016880775.1 Phymatotrichopsis omnivora
CCGCAAAATGAATCCTCGCCGTGCATAATTCCCCTCAGCATTGTGCTGGGGCATCTGCGTGGTATGATGAGCGACTCTTTGTGATAAATTTCTTTGATTTTGGTGGAGAAGGATGTAAAAGATGGACTGCGCGAAGATCGGGAGTAATGCCGAAGTGGAAGATATAGAGAGAAGGAGAGAGAAGTTTAATTTTTTTCGCCCTTGCTTGTTCTTTTGTGTACAATACATGTACATTTTGCATGAACAAAATATCCGCTTGAACAGAGAAGAAAATTCTGGATACGAACATCGTAGTTTCAGGGCAATTCACTAGAATTGAGCTCAAACCGTCGTTTTTGTTCCACAGAATTCGATTGTTTGAATACTTCTATTCCCATCCCGATTGCTAACTCTTATTCACGCATCCTCGCTAGTACATTCATCAAGGGATGCTATGCTTATTATTTCTAAATCTGATATTCACTGCACAAAATAGTGTAAAGATCCCATGAGCGAAAGAGTCATTCTGCAAAAGATCCTGACAGTTGCAACTCGAAATCTTAAAAAATCTAGGTCTAGAATAATAGTGGCACCTTCCGACACTGTTAACATTCAGTACAGCATTAAAACTTATCGGGTACAATATCTGTCAGAGAAATATATATGTTTTCAAACGGACTCGACATATATGCATTGCTCTAAAATGAATCAAGGACGGTTTCAACGTGGACTTTTACCCCTCACCTTCTACTACAAAAGATAAGTCTTTTCATACGATTTAAACCCTCCCTTCCTCTTTGCTTCGGCGTTACTTGAACATATTTGAGCTCTGGTTCTAGCTTGTAGAGAGCAATCGAAAAGTTGTTTATAACAGTGAGAGGAAAAAGTTTAGCATGTCTTTAGTTCCAATTATAAGAACATTATATTAAGGACAATCATTTCCTGCCGTAAATCCACGTCTCACTTATCTAAAACTCAAAGTCATGACATCAAACATCGCGCCATGAACACATATCTAAAGAAGAACTACTCCAGCTCACCATGAAAAATACTAAAAAAACTACAGAAAGAATATCAAGAACTCCAAGTAAAACTTCGCCGAAACTGAGGCGGTGCTGGCCCTATCTCACTGCCGGATAAATTTTACAATAGTAGCGCAAACCCAACGAATTCCTCTCAAAACCTGAATAACTGTATTGTACGGTAGCTGTCGCAGCCGTTTAACGCAAGTTTTCCATAATCTTACCCTATGTAAACCAGAAATTGCTTCGTTGTAATCTTGAGACCACAGAAAACTTTGCGTACACCATTGCTCGACCATGTAAAATACCCCAACAAGAAGGGAAGAACAGGATATGACAGTCCCGGTTGCCCAGTATGTTAATACATGAAATTTCATCCAAAATTTAGCACCTTCGAAATCAATATAACCACCGCCCCCCCGCCCATAAACTAGATTTACAACTGCAGGTGTTGTAGCTGCCGATGGCTTGGGCCGTGAGGATGTAGAGTAGCCAAGCGGCGTTCGTGGATTCAAGAAGTGCGAATAGGCGGTCAAGGATAAGACGAAGATTTTTTCGGAGAGTACAAAGGTATTGAAGATGTGGCCATAGAGCAATCTCAAGGAGTAGATTGGAAGTGGAGAGTGTGGCGAAAATCATGTAACCTCCGGACCGACAGCCCAGACCGACAGTTGGTATATGATAAGAAAGGACGAAAGCTCCACCAGTAGCCGATAAAATAAAAAAAAAAACGAAGCAATTATTTACCAGCCTTCTCGAATATCGACAAAATAGAGATCAGAGGATCGATTCATGTCGTTTGTGTCGGGAATCTGACTCAGCGCATCTTCATTTTCGGAATTGACCCAGCATCTCCCGCCATTGCCAATATTAAACCTCTCATCCTCCAGCGCGTTGAGTATCGAATGCGCAACTCCGTAGTACCATCGAACCCGACCTTGGCCACAAAATTTTCCGAAAAATTTCTTCTCGAAGGAAGTGAGTGGTTCTGCCTCAATGTCCCTGGTGGTGCTTTGAACATAGGCAAGGAAGGCATTGATTTGGTCTTTTATGTACTCGCTGTCGACAGGATTCCTATCGACTATTGTCGCTAACAAAAGAACCGGAAACCAACATAGCATCAAGCCCAATGCTAAGCCGCGCGCTGTCGCGTTGTCACCCACGTTACGAGAAGCCTGTCCCATTGATATCATTAGGGCGACAACGAACGACAATAAAGATATCATGACTTGAACAACTCCGCGTCGCCTATTCCTCCGTATAATGGTCGCTAGCTCCCGTCGTCTGCAGCAGAAATTTGGATTGAATAAGGCGTAGCGGAGACACTTTCGAGCGAGCAGTTCTTCCTCGTCGTGTTTTTGAAGACATAATTCGTATTGGTTCATGACGCTGAGAATGTAAAATGAGTCGCGAAGACGTGAAAATAGGCTTTGATGTTGTCCTTCGACGTCGGGCGGGAAAGAATCTCTTGCAACAGCCATATCCACCATGAGAGCACACTTTCTTGTGACTTTGATATTCCACAATACGCATGCCAAAGAGACCATAGGAGACCCAGCCCATCGAATAATTAAAAATATGGCATCAGTAAACGATCCGTTTTCGAAGGGAGCCTGTAAAATCAAACCAATGATGGGAAGTATCCAGGTGGTAATCGTAGTCGCTATATCACTCCATTTGTAGTACTGTGGTTTATCTCCGCACAATTCTAAGCAGCCCTCATGCGTCAGAAGCGGTGGAAGACACGATCCATACTATTCATAATCCCATCCGACAACTAATCCACAGTAAAGAAAATTCGACGCAGTGACGTTATGGAAACTTTCTTTGTGTTCGCAAAGAGTGGAGTTTGCTGTATTATTATCGCGGAAACGTTGTTCGCAAAGTGTGAGGTTTAGCTGGTCGTGATAGTAGCGGAAATGCGAAAGCCATTCTTCCTCGCATTGTTTGTAGCCTGCACTTTTGGCATCGAAATAGAGAGGCTTGGTGATGCGTAGTATTACAAGCAATCCCAGTAGTATGGAGGCAACCAAGATAACTCTCAATACAGGAAAGCGTTGGATTTTAGTAAGCTTCATGCTTCTCGGAAACGAAATCCTTATAAAAGTAGAATTCGATTCGCAAGGCTTGCAGTTGAAAGAAGTCGGAAAATAAGCTTTTCAAACCTAAAATGTAATATAATAACAATATTTTAGTGTATGCACCAACAGACATCCAGTGGTCAGAACAGTAACTAGAAATGTCATGGGACTTTTGAGTTGATGAACTGCTGTTGAATTGGAAGATCTCACTCGTTGCATTTGACGTGATCGGTACTTAAGGGGTAGGAGGAAACACCGGATATGAAAAAAAGAACTCTCAAAATATCCAGAAGACAATATGGAAGAGCTCCTTACTTCTGGACACTTATTCAAGTTGCCACAACTTGCAATATATTGGACTGTGTAAGCAAGAGAAAAAGTTGATAATTAATCACAAGAAGTCACGCTTGTAAGTGGGGGAGGCCCCAAGCACCGCTGCACATCTTGCATTTCTTTATCTAAAATTAGCATCTATCTTATAATTAATACTGCTGACCAGAGTCAATACTTTAAATTTAAACCTTGGGACACCTTTTAGTTGTGCTAATCTCGATATCACCGAATTCTCCTAACACTGTTATTGGACAATCAGTATTATAGGTTAAGATTTTTTTTTTTTTTTTCTTTTTCAACATACAGTCTGGTAAACAATTGATAATAGTTTCAAAACGTATCTATTCCTATGCCTTCTATCCTATATCCTCCTTATCACCGAAATGATTGTAATCCAGTCGGTTGTACTCCAGCAAAGTGATTTTGTAACGTGGTACTTGTACTACAACTGGGCTAAGCCTAGTGTTGCACGCACCGTAGAAACACTAGCCGAATTACCAAAGTAGCCTCCTCGTACGGGAATAATCCCTGATCAGACAACGAATTCACCGGGAATTGTGCTACATGTACTAGTACTAGTAAGTATGTCTGCGCACAGGAGTAATTATCCGACTTTTAGCGCCAGCCACACTTCCCCAACGATCCGGCGAACCGCACCCTCGGATGAGGTTCGCCGTAACGTTTCTTAAAAAATCGAGCTAACGGAGCCGCCTTTCCTTTTTTTTTCTCCTCAAACAAAAGGCTCAGCAGACCAGGGAATTTCTGGTTCATCGCCCGTGGCATCTCCGGATCCCCTCATCTCCTTCTCCACATCCAACTCGTAAAAATGCAGGTCCTTTTTGTATGCTGCAGCGAGGGTGGTTCCTTCCAGAACATATTTCACTACCCGAACCTGGAATGTAATTTTCTTCACGCTCAAGATAGTTTCCTGGCTCTCGGAAAAATGTTTTCCTCAAAATCGTGCCGCCGCACCCACACAACCCCACTTTGTAATGCGTTACAAGGCTTAGAACCATTGGGGGTTTTTCAGTGGTCAGAAAGAGGCTTTTGCCTGCATGTGACGATACACCACGAAGGCTTGGAAATGTCAGTTAACTGATGTACGCGTCCACATCGCAACAGATAGGTTTCGAAGGATGTTTCTTGAATTGTCAATCCTACGCCTCAAGGGCTATTTATACGGGAAATGGAAAGGAAAAAGAAATAAAACTAAGGAATATTATCTTGGCCATGTATGCCAAGTGGGAAAAAGGAGGCTATACCGTAGTGCCAAGGAAATCTTTAAGCTACATGTATACATGTATGTATCTCCATCTCAGCCTTGCATTGGAATTGACAGGACCCTTTCTGACGTCTCTAAGGGGTAAAAAGTGAATCACCAGATACATTTCCTAAATAAAAAAAAGTGGGGGATATGCATTAGACGATTCATTTCTCAAAAAATCATCTTAGGTGGAAATTAAAAAATTTCTTCCACCCCCCCCCCACGCTACTCACATATGTTTTCTTTATCTGACGTACGGCCTGGCTCCGGCCTAAATCAAAAGTGACGTGGCGTACAGGGCTAACTAATTCCAATCTAATGCACTTATACCGGCTTTCACTGCCACCAGCCCTTCCTTGCCTATTCTCTCTCCACTCCCATTGCTTGTATGGTGGGGGACACCTTTAACCAAGGTAGTGTGCCACTAATTTTGATCCTCAACTTGCAGCAACCGACAACAACATTGAATAAAATTTTTTACAACTTAGAACGCTTCTATCACTTCTCCTCTTTCATTCTACGTTTTCAAAATTTAAAAATTCCTTTTCCTCGTTGAGCTAAAAGGGAAAATGTCCAGCCGCTTTTTGTGTAAGGCAGAATGAATGTCAAAATGAACTTTTTTGCCAAGCCTCCACACAAATTTATCCCTTGGCGCCAAGGAAAAGTGAGCGACAGGGATAATTGTATGGTGTTACATAAGCAAAATGAATGTCGGGTTGTCCTCTGAGCACCCTGTGTCCCCCACCATATCATTTGAGGTTTCTCTTTCTCTCACTCTCTCTCTCTCGTTCTTTCTTTCTTTTTTTTTTTTACTTTCTTTTCTCCCGCCATAACCACGCCACCGCACGACATCACTTTGTCCTCATAACTGCGGCGACGGCGCGAAAAACAAAAGGAATCCAACGGTGATTTGAATTTTTAGGAAAATGACAGGAAAATAAACCTGAAACTACAACCGGAACTTATTCTTTCACTTTCGGTGCTCCATTAGCCTGAGCTAGGAACCACGGGCACCCGGACGGATAAGATCAAACCATTGAGAAAATCCCCCCCATGATTCCTTATCGTCAATAAGGAATTAGAAGAAGGGGCAAATACTCCACGTATAAAACCTAAAAAATAACTTATACCTGATTCATAGGTTAATATAGTTGACTGATGCGTAAAAAAATTGTGGGGAGGATCGTTATGTTAAATAGTTTTACAATCGAATAATTCTGCAAACTTTCATACGACAACTGGTTGAACATCTTTATCAAGTAGGTTATTGTTCATGCGCAGAATCTTCTCCTTGATTTCATTCTCTCTAGCCATACGCTTGTTTTCCTAACTTATATATTCAAAATGCACTTGATATGGGCTCAAAAACCCTTTCACTCGTCGGGGGGGAAGAAGGGTCTGGTGGCGACGGTTTCTCGCTGCTTATTAAGAACTAAATAAGTGCAGAACCAGCTGTTTGTAGTGAACCATATTTTATTTCTCGCTGGCATCTGCACGGGAGCACGGGATGGTTCGGCTGTATTTGCGTTGAGACCCGCGAATATCTCGGCATCGTAGTCAAAGCATCGCAGAGGCAGCTGAAAGTATATACGATATTTATGAATAAAGAGAGTATATGTGACCATATATTATGTCCTATAAGGGCATTCCCGTTCTGATGACTAACTCTTATTCACACATTCTCACATACACATTCTCCAACAGGTGTTGGTATGCTTACTATTTTTAACAGAAATCTAATTGCCACACTTTTCAAGCCAAAATTTCAAAACACCAATCTAGTTGTACTATATTCTAGGGTGCCACGCTCCCACGACTTCCCTCCTTAATCCTTAATTTTCAATTTTTTTCTTTAGTGTTTCGGGGGTGGGTAGAGAATCATTTTTTTCGACATCTTCATTTCTTTCGTGTCTTTTTTTATTTGTTTTAAATACGGAAGAAAAATAAATTTATTAATTCCACCAAGCTCCTTAATTAAACCTTCGGCTCTACTAAGTACGCATCATTACACCTAGAAATTCGGTACAGGCGGGGACTTTCTACGCATGCCACATGTTGCTCTCGTGAACTCGGTTAGTGGATTTCGGCTCGATCGACTGTGCTTCTCTTCTATAGTTACTTTGAATCTCTCAGAAGATCTCTATTCCCGATGAGTTTCTATCACAAATTCTGGGATCAAAACATGAGTTTATGGTAGAGGGTAAGAGAAAGAAAGGGTACATAGTGTGAAGGTAGCGGAATGGAGATGAAAGCGTTAGCAACTGGGAAAAAATAAATAAATAAATAAATAAATAAAAAATTGCGAAAAAGAAATAGATGACTTAGCATACATTATATTGTGTGTGGCAACGTTCTAGAATATAGCGAAACTTGGGTGGCATTTGGAATTTTCGAATAAAAAGTGTGGCACTTTAGAAGATTTCCGCATTTTGAAATCTGATATTCACTACAAATGAATGAATAATTCTGCAAAAGATCCTTCAGGAGGAGCTCGACAACGTAAATAAAAAAGTCCAGAATAATATAGTGACACCTCCCGATACTGTTACAATCTCGCAAATTCCCAATTGCTACATTACGGGTGGAATAGATTGTATCAGAGGTGCACATTCTCTGTAATGGTAACCACCACACGCTCTACCCATCTTAGGAGTTTCTTCTATAGAATATATTCCTTATGGACCATCTCCTTTCTTCTTTTTTACCCGTGGAAAAACGGGAATTATTTATACGCTTGTGATGCTATGTCTGGTGGAGGTCTGCAAGAGTGTTGGTAGGCAGCTTATCGTGGGCAGTTACCGTCCACAGGCAAGTACAATGGAGCGATTTCACACCAAAAATTTCATTGTTCTGATTGCCTAATCGTCACTTCCCCCAATCCAAGAAAAAGGAAAAAGGAAAAAAGGAAAAAAAGAAAAAATATAAAGAAAGAAAAAAATCATTACTCTTTACAGGATATCCCTTTGTAACAGAACCCTAGAGCAACAAGTCACAACCATCATTACTATCCCCAATATATTTGCAAAGAAGTAAAGAATTCATAACCGTTTTTGCCGCCCCATTAACTACTCCATTACAAAAATCCCCACCCTTCCCATCTCAACATTTTTTTTTTTTTTTTCCGTTGCATTACAGCCATACATTCTATCCCACGGTCGTAGGGGGAAAAAAAAAGTTTTCCTTTTCTTTCTTTCCTTTTCTTTCTTTCCTTTCCTTTTATGTTAAACACCACGGCAAAGTACCGACAAAATTATTCTGATTTCTGATATAAATGAATTTTATCATTTCCTTCGCAAGCTAAAGCTGCAATTTTTTGCTTAAATGACATACTGCGGTACCAAAATTAGTCGTTGGACAAAAAGCGTTTCCTCAACAAGGCTACTCACGGGGATAAAGAGATAGGGAACCTGTCTCTTGTACTCCTGCCAGTCTTCGCCATACTTCTTTGAGCATCTGTCGGTGTCCCTCCAGGCGCGGTGCAGAAGCATAGTAATGAAAAAAACGGGTAAGAACCATGGAATCGGGCTCGCGAAGCCGCAAATCAATCCCCAAGAAGTCATCTGGAAGAAATCTGCGGTGTAGTGAACTTTTCTGGCCAAACCGTCTGCATAAGAAAAGGTTAGATAACTAAATTCCTTGGCTTTTTTCAAAGTAGGGATACGTACACCATCCGCTGGTGAGAAGGGTACCCCCGTTCTTGCACTTGATGAACGTAGGGTTTTCGATAGTCTGCCACGGCAATTGAGGAAAAGTCTTGCGCTTGATCAAAGTTCCCTTCTCCATCTGGCGGAAACGGTTCTTCTGGCTGTTGCAGGTGTCAAAGACGTAGTACGCGGCCAAGAGCATGACATACAGGGCAACGTTGGTGGCAGTGGACCACTGATATACGGAAGGCGAGTTTCGGGTCAAGTACAAAACTCCATGGCAGTAAGTCATGGGCACACCAGCCATGTTCCAGAAGATCAACATGTACCCCCACTTCTCGTGGGACATATCCCTAAATCGCAAATATAGGCTAAGCCCCGGACCACAGTTTGGAAAGAGCTAGCACGGAACTTACCAGGTTGTAACGATAAGCTCCTCGCCCTTAGCACAGGCGTTAGCGTAGAGCCAGTGCGCCAAGACAAAGAAAGCCACTTGTGGGCTGACGTATCCATAAACTTCATACTGCCTAACTGCGGCGGAAACAGACAGCAAGAAAAGAATGAACCAGGGCAAACGGACTTCGAAGAACATCTTCAGGTCCATGATGTTGAAAATTCGAGGATTCAACTCGGCGCCCATGAAAAAGTCATAGACGAACCGGCCGCTCATCCGGTGCTGTTCACCCCTATAAATTGCGCTGAAGTAGGCGATGAAGCTCACAATGATTCCCGAATAGATCGAGACAGACAAAAGGGGCCCGAACTCATCGATCAAAGTGGTAATGGGGAAAATTCCGGATACATGCAGCGCGCAAACAGTGGCCAAGGTGGTGTAAAAAGACCAGACTGCATTGCAGAAGTAATCGAGGCGGACATTGTCCTTGTGGGGGATAGGATTCCCCTTTGCCCAGACACCAGGGAGGGTAACATAGAGAATACTCTGGTATGCAAGGAAAATCCAGTATATCGCCCAAGCTTTCTTGGTGGGGAAGGCACACTGCAATTGACCAATTAGCGCCGGCGCAGGGACACCCCTCGAGAGAACAGATATACCTCAGCAGCCAACTCATACAAATGTTTCACGAAATCCGCCAAACCCTCGCCGGCAGCGGGCAATGGGAACTGGCTGTTGTAGTAGACCTGTCCAACCCACAGGTACCACATGAGGAAAGGGAAGAAGACCATCACGAAGCCGGTTCCCCAGACACCGCCGAATTCGAATTCCCCGCTGCTGTCGATTCTGTGGTCGTAAGCCATAGCGACCTTCTTCTCTTTGGGATCATTTTTGGATGGCATTGCGGGCTCAATTGTGTCAGGCGCGCTGCCAGAGGAAGAAGAGTCGCGAGTAGGAGTGGCGGGCGCAGGAGGCTGGCTTCGCGATTTGGATCGAGTAGGGGTTTGCACGAAGCCGGGATATGATGGTTTTCTGCGATGAAGAAGAGGGATGGATCAGCTATGTGGCAAGTCGAGGGAGAGAAGGTGGAAGGAATGTGTACCCGCTGAGGGGGGGAGAGCGTACTTAGGGGTCTTGCCGGTCTGGGAACGTGTGACAGACACCATGGCGGGCAGCGGAGGGGCGAGCCAACAGAATAAATACAGACGGGCAGCGCAGCAGAGCGTCGCAGCGATGGGGGGGGGCAGAGAGCGGATGGGAAGGGGAGAAAAGGGGGAGGCACGGGCGCTGCGAGAGGTCGGGGTGGACGACAGGCGGCCGGGTTCAGGGCGCGGGTGCACACTGTCAGGCTGACGCTGGAAACTTGTTGCTTGAGAGAACGCAGCGGGAAAAGAAGGTACACATCTGGGTGCCAAGCCTGAGTAGGCGGGGTGGGCGAGCTACATACTCTAAGTACATGGCGCCCGGAGAAACAGAAGCCGACGATGGATCCAACGTAGATACAAACGATATCAAGTACATACCAAGCGCTCCACAATTCATTCATGTTGATGGGCCCGCATTTGCAAAAAGCCTCTAATTGACAGCTGTCGCGAATAATTCAATAATTGTGTAACGCAAAGAAAAGGAGAGCCGCCATGCTGTCCCCACAGCCGCGGATGCGGGCTAACGGCAGAGTTTGCGGCGTCAACGAACACTTCACTACTTGCTGCAATCTCGCACAATTTATGGTTACACTTGCCTGGATTGTCCCTTTTTTTTTGATAGAGAAATTATTATAATGCCACTCGCTTGGCGCATATTTTGTTAAAATGCCACTCTTGTTAAAATGCCACTCCTCACTAAGTCAAAAAGGTAGTCCTAGTCAAATTTAAAAAATTCTGACACTATTTCCAAAAAAGAAAACATCTCCGCGAAACAATTCCACTCGACACGACTCCGATTAATCCGAATGCCGCTTAAAAAAAAAAAACAATCATATTAACAAGTAGCAAGACAAAAAAGAACATCAACTCCTTCGCGATATAATTCAACCAACTTCACATGACTATACGGCCAAGGGTTCTCGCCTATTGTGTCTTGTGGCTTTACCACACCGGTTGCAACGCACGTTCCGCTGCGTCTCCGCCTGCTGGGACTGGATGGCGACGTAAACCAACTCTCCGTTCCATACGCGCTTCACGAGGGCGACCTTGAGGACGATCTCGTAGATTCTCCAACTGCGGTACAAAACAAGGTGTCGCTCCGCTAACCGCAGCAGCGTCTGGATCAACTGCAAGCCGCGAAACATCAATAGCGGTAATTTCCAGTCTAGGCCGCTCGGTACGCATTGATGGTGAGGGCGTACGGGACGTGATCGCGCGGAGATCCCCTCAACACATTAAGCAAGCAATTGTGTAACCACATGGGATACCATGTTGCTGGAATCGTCCACAGGAGCAACGTTGACGGGTAAAATCTACAACACAGTGCTTGTTGTTGAAACCAATAATAACACCATGCTCGCGGTCAGCCATCTGAACTTGGCGATGCTGAGAATACTCAAGATATTCTCACAAGAGTTCAGTCGCATATGGGGTGATATGGTCGTTGGCATTATATTTTATTGGATTTTTCGTGAGATAGTAACGAGAAATTGTTTGGGTTCAGAAGTAAATTCACCGTTGCTAATCAATTCTCACAGAGTGTGTACGTGTATTTTTTTTTTTTTTTTTTTTTTTTTTTTTGACTATATGCTTTTTGGCTTAGTAGAGAATGGCATTTTAGAAAAATCTCTGTTTTGGGAATAGTGTCAAAAAAAATTGGTTTTAATTTGACTAGGACTATACCTTTTTGACTTAGTGAGGAGTAGCATTTTAACAAGAGTGACATATGTATGTAATAATTTGCTCTTTTTGATATTTCCGAAAAAATGGTCAATTCTTAATCAACGCAGAGCAATTATTAAGAGTAGTCCTGTAGAGTGCATGTAAAGTACTTTGGGTGTATCGGTTAGTCTGTGACGTTGCACCGAAATTTATTAAGCGACTTCCGTCACAGACTAACCGACACACCCCGAGTTACATGCCAAACTACCGCTAAAGACAAGGAGGGGCGCAGAAAACTTTGCTATACGTCTTGGGTTTTGAAGAAGAGACGTCTTTGCATCGTATGTCCGCATTCGCCAACGGGAACAAAACCATTCGGTTTGCGTCATGAATTAACGAGTGAATGGGATAGCCTGACGTCTTTAGCAACAGTACAATACATACATGTAGATACATACATACGTACATAAGGGTAGGTTGAGGTTTCAGGAATCGTCGCCGAATTACACACAGCAATATCGTGGGGACCGCAGCGACACGGCGGTCTTGGATGGCGTTGGCCGCCAAAGCGTCCGAAGTACTCGTATTCGATCAGACACGTACCGTAATAACTCGTGCGAGAGAAAGTAAGAAAGTATCCCCAAGAGTAAGAAACTAGTAACGGCAAAAGACTCCCACGCCAGCGAAAAGACTCCCATACCAGCAGATTATTATGTAATCGCAAAAGACTCCTAAATCAGCGGATTCAAGACCAGATTAGGGCAAATAACCATTTTCTTTAGCGAGAAATTTTTTTTTTCGCAAATAGTAGTCGGTCATCCATATTATTTTTCGCAGCACTCACACCAATATCTTACTTCAACAAAAATATCTAAGGCATCTATTAATACGGCAAAGACTCCTACACCAGCAGTATTTATTTTTTTTCCCCCCCGAAAACCTTCACGCATCTTACAAGGTAGTGCACACGTCCAGAGAGAAATTGAGACGAAACTTTATTGCTTCCGAGCACAGCTATATGACATTAAACATTAAAAATAAAAATTAAAAAAAAAAAAAAAAATTTACCCCCAACAACTATGCAAAATCCGCTTTAAATTCACGTATGACTATTCCGGCAATATGCGGATATTACGGATGATCGACTATATTTTCCAGACGTGTTGAAAAATTTTTCTTGCTAAAGAAAATGGTCGTTTGCCTTAGTCTAATTTGGAATACGCTGTTTTAGGAGTCTTTTGCGATTACATAATAATCTGCTGGTCTTTTTGCAAAATCCGCTGGCCTGAGGAGGAGGGGGGGGATTTTGGGATGGAAATGGAAAATGAGGGAGGTGAGTGGTATTCAAAAGAAAGAGATGGAGGAGAGTATATCACAAATTATCGGGAGGACAAGCAAAAAAAATTTTCCTGCAGTTTACGTACCTCTGTGAATAAGAAAGTATCCCCTAAAGAAAGTATCCGTAAGTAAACTGGACTTATAATTTGCATGTCCTTGAGTGTAAGACTATGTTCTTCTATACGAGTTATTATGGTATATGCAACACATGTAAACAAAAGCGCTTAATGTCGCTCGATCGGGAAACAGCCCTCTTTTATTCCAGCTCCGTTCCGGGAAATGGTTCTTAGATCTACATGTAACCATTTGTGCTGCAGCAGCGCCACAGCGCCACACCCACGTCCCTTCGATTCAGCCTCATAACGATCTCGCGACGCAGAAACACCAGTAAACGCGCCTATCGAGCAAGCACCGTGTCGAAGCAGAACGCCGTGACCGCCAACCTTCCGACCACCACCATCGAAACTTTGCCAGCCATGGCCGACCCTTCAGCTTCCATCTCACCGCAGCTGCTGCACCACCTCCATGCCCTAAGCATAATGAAGTATCCCGCGTACCAGACGCTCCACGGCGACATCCTCATAGAGTTGCTGCTGAAGGCGCCGCAAGTGGTTCAGGAGTACCCGTTCTGTTGGTCCATGATCGAGTCCCCACCGCCAGGCGCTGTGATGCTCCAATGGAACCCGCCCCAGCTCGGCATGTCATGCCCCTCAGATGGATTCATCTGGGCGGATCCCATAGAGATGCTGCACACGTACGAAATCAAGGGTTATGTTTGTAC
>JABYPW010001793.1:0-13637 GCA_016880775.1 Phymatotrichopsis omnivora
GAACCTAGAGAGAATCCCAGTTACCAAAAACTAACCACTTGACACGGCCCCTTTTGCTGGCATGGTAAAAAATCGCCGTGGGAGTGCAAAAATCTCAGCCGCGTCTTAAGTCTTGGTAGTAACGTACATGTACGTGTTTTTAAATCGCGAAAACCTTCCCGGTACCGGCGGCTGGCTTGCGAAATTAACACCTTTTCCGACACCCAACTCCGCGAATCGCGGGCGACGGGGATTCACCACACAGCACCTAATTATAAAAATCTCTCTGTGCAAGTGTTCTAGTTGAGCTGCTCTATCGTTTAACAGAGCCCGACTTAAAGTTTATATGTAGCCGGGTCGAATGAAAAGTTGGTTTTTTTCACATGTAGAGTATGTACATGTACGTACGTATTGTAGAAAGAGCTCAGGTTCGTCAAGGCGCACTTGCGGCGTTTAAGTAAGAATTGGGTTTAAGCGAGAATTGGTAAGCCAATATCCGAGGTTCACAGGCGTGGGTCGTCCCGTCATGTATGCACGATGGGTTCCCAATAGGAGCATGTTTCAGCGCTTTGACGTCGCGCCTCCCAGCTACATACCTTCTCGCAACCGCAATGGTGGGCGACAGCTAGGCGGCGCGGGTCTTGGCGGTTTCCTCAAATTTCTGCAGGGCTTCCTTATCCTGAATTAGGAAGGCACTTCAAGCCATTTTAGGTATTAGCGAACGGGCATTAACTAAATTGTGCGATAATCTTATTTGAAATTTTAAGAGCTTGGAGCAATAGCCCGGCGTCTTTTGCACGGTTTGTAAATCTTGGAAAAAAAAAAAAAAAAAAAAAAAAATCTTTCGTTGCGTTGTATATAGAGGGGAAGGAATCTTGCGATGGGTTTTTTTCGCGCGATTTTTTCAGTTGTCGCCCACCATATGCACTACTACGTACGTAGAGTAATGTACTACATGTACATGTACTGTACATTACGCATAATGTCATACATGTGATTCGGTGAACTTGGAGGCTCTGCCGGGAAATTAATTGTCGGTTACCGTAGCATCTTGACAATAGTCCGATTCGCATTCCGTGTATTACAGTGACCAGAATCCGGTTGAACCATACTCGAAACACGCCAGTAGGTGCCTTGCTCTGCGCCAGTGGATAATTAATGGACGGCGAGTATTCTGAGTGGATTGTCTGAAAACTCCCGTTCAGCGTGGCCTTTATTTTGTGCGAAAGTCTATTGATTTCTCGCTTCTTTCTCTTTTTTTTGACTTCATTTTCCGTCGGAATTACATGCAAAAACGGAGAAGGAAAAGAGATGGAGTGATGAGCATCGAGAAAGAGAATTTGCTTTCCTAGACACCTGAGAGTTTGACTAATTTTACTCAATTACAATGTCTACTAACGTATGATAATATTCCAAGTACTCGAGTGCATACATATATACCTTTTTTTCCAGACTAGTCCCTATCTTCTACTCGCTAGACACGTAGCAGTTTCTACACCATACATCTTCAACTTCGCTTCCCCTGACTTGCCCATATCCCGCCCGCCCGCCCAACGCTTACTTTCAAGCTAGCCCACCCAGCCCAGGCTGCCTGGGCGGGTTGGGTGGACTTAAAAAAAGAAAATAAAATAAATAATAAATATTATTATTATCATTACTATTATTATTATTGGCGGCGTATGCGTCGAAGCAAAGTTATTGCATTGTATGTATATTCCTTAGGCGTTGTTTAAGTTCATTACGTACTATATCAATATTTTCCGAAGCATAATCTACGTTTCCAATGTGTCGTATATTCTTGTGAGGATATCCCCCATACATTAAACAACACACGCATATTTATTTGTGGCCATTGTATTGTCCCATGGCCCTTTACTTATACGAAGGGGGTAGTCTATATATTTCCATACTTTTGTCTATCTTATATGTCCAACTATTGACTTTGCGAGGCGAGGTATATGTACTATGTTTACGACATATGTAATGCTTCTTCCGGGTAATTTAGAAGGCCGCTGGGGAAATTGAATTTGCACTTCATTTTTGCGCCCCAATTGTAAAGCGCAGAGAAAGCTAAACGAAAAGCTATACCTAGGGACATGCATGATACATTGGGAGAGGGTACACAATACATGGTGGAGGGTGTACAATACACGAGGGGAGTTGCAACACATTTGAGGGGAGTGCACGTGGCGGAGCGGCGAACCCGCTATATTACTTGGAGATTTTGTCCATTTTCGTGGCTTATAGTAGTACGTATCCAACTCTATCGCACATGTTATGGATCTTTCAAGTACCAAAAAAAGGATTTTGATCATTAGTTTGCTCGTAACTTTACTACTGGAGGAAAAATCTCAAAATTGTTGCTAATAAAATTTTCCGGGGGCAAGGGAAATGTACATGTACATGTACATATATTTCGCAGTGTTTTTTTTTTTTTTGGTTTCATGTTCTATGTTATTCTTTCGAGCGCTGCGGTGTTGAAAGTGGGAAGCAACCCTGTGAATACACGGTATTTATCAATAAGAAGGGGTCCATGAAGGCACAAGACATGCGGTATTATAATTAAGGAGTTATGAATGTGGTGCCTAGTAAGAAAAAGATACCCCCCCAAAAAAAATCCCATTTCAATCCATTCCCTAATACCCCCTCACTTCCGTAACGAAACACGAAATAAAACAATAATTACAATAAACCCTTATCCATTAACTTATCTCTTCCCATGCTCACTCCTCCAACCTTTGACTCCCAAGTCTTGCCACCTGCTGGGTATATCCTTCTCCTGGATGTAGAAACCCCCTCCCACTATCCCAAACAGAATCTTGAAAATGAAAGAACAAGAAAAAAAAATTTGACCCAAAAAAACGCCGTAATAGACACCATTCTCCTGTGACACTTCCGAAATCAAAATGAGAGCTTATTCGCATATTTTTGAGGCAGTACTCACCGGTATTGTACAGACTTCACTAGTTAGTCTGTGGAACCTTTTTGCCATCCGATTCGGAAGGATAACGGAAAGGATAAACGTTGTATGTATCAAAGTCGTGTTCCGCTTTCCCCCTCCTTAGCTTATCAAGCAATCTACAAGCCCACCCACCCTCTGAGCTTTTGTAGACGTACTGAAAGAGCTGTGTATCGTTCAGAGCCCTTACACGGCAGATGTACTTCTTCCACCCGTTGGCCGCTTTAGTCTCGTTGTCTTCTCTAATGGTCATCTCAAGCACGGTAAAAATAATTTGGATAATCCAAAGCCCGACGAGGATACAAGGCAATCCGACTAAGACGTTGAAGGATAGTGTTGTGACGAGCGGGCTAAGTAAAACATAATCCCCGGCTCCTTCTCTCAGTTTTCCATTTGGATCTAGAAAGATATTGGTATCTCTGTATCGTCCACGTGGTACGTTTGGAGGTCTCCTGGCATTCTTGAGGAATTTTCGAGAAGTAATGTATGCCGTCCATATAAGACGTTCCATATCGTTACACAAACTTGCCGTTTCCGCATCGATTTGGGGATTTTCAGGTGTGAATGGCAATGATCTAAGGTTGATACCAACACGATACACTCCCGGAAACTCGAACCACATAGTGAGTGCATCAGCCAGTACCGTTGGAATTCTAAGCCCGGGAATAGATCCAACACCGCCGATCGGTTGCGGCGTACCTCTGTAACTCCATTGAATTGTCTCCACGCAATCTAGTGGGGGCCTTCTGTCCCTAATTCTATAGAGATTATCATCTTCGGGGTTCAGTTCCGTAAGGTACCACGGGTCGTTCCCAAAGGTAGCGCTTGGCCGGTATGCCGAATCTAATGATATCGCAAATCGACTGAAATTTATATTCGAGTAAGTGATATTGTGGATCAGATATTTGGCAATCGGAACGGGAATATGTCTTGAGAAGTTTTTATCGATGGCAAAAGTCTGTTCGGAGGTTTCTGAAGGCCATATGCGATATCGATCAAATTGGTCGGATTCATTTGTTCGTGGTAAGATCCAGTCATACCTCGTCTCGCACGCGCCGGTTACGTTAGCCCGAAGAGGACCTCCTTGCTGCAATCCAAAATCCTGACCACTGATGGTGTACGTATACGTGAATTTGTAATTGGTCTCGTTACCGTCCCTGGAATCGGTGGGAGTGCAATGGCTAATTACACTGTTGTTCCAAACCACTCTAGCAAACTCAACGCTTCCGAGCGAGCGTAACATTGCGGGTCTGTAAACTGTCCCCGAAGTCAAAAAGTCGACATCTCTTACGGAATGATCATTGAGGAGCAATTGAACGTCTTCTCTTGCGGTGACGGGTGCCACGTTGCCGAGACGCAAATTTGCTGAGCATAAGGCACCAGCCACAACACCACCAACGCTCACGCCGAGTGCGAGTATGAAAAAAATCGTCCCATAAACTATCGTAGCATAGTCTCGGTTGGCCCCGGTCATACGTGTCAAGAAATAGCAAGCCATCAAATAGGTCGCTCTCCATGTGCTAACAGAATTCCATACAATGACATTTGCGACGTGTCGGTGACGGCGTCGCTCCACTTTTATCGCATCATTCTCGTGGTTTGGAAATGGAATCATGACTGCAATCGTAACCAGAAGTCCCCAGAGAGTTGTAAAGATGAAGACGACAATAATGCCGTAAAACGCAACGACGTAGCCGCCAACTCTGCTCGGAACGGCGATCGCTTTGATTCCTTCCCCGTCATTGGGCCTCATGAAGACTTTGAAAAGTTCATAACTTCCGGGTGTAGCGTAGTCGTCCATTGTAGGTGGGGTTATATCGCGGAAAAACTTTAGTCGAGGGAAATAACTGAATTCGTTGCAATATAATATATTGCGGTTTTTGATTTTGAGGGATTGCTAGGCGTGCTCGGAATTTTGCCTATGAATATACACGTAAGAATGAATTTATACCGTTAGCCAGATATTTAGTGGTCTTACCTTTCGTGGCGAAAATAAAGCTTCGGACCTTGGACAAAGTCTTGTTTCAAGACCTATTCCGAGTTATGGGTAACCGTATTGCGAGCGGTGCTTCCTGGGTAGTCGTAAAGTATCCTACGAGGACATCGCGTTTGAAATTCTTCTCTTCAGGTCGATGTTTCCCGAGTCTACTCATGTGATGTTGATGGGGTATACTCGGTTTTAAAAATTCCTGTATGCATAAATATGAGATTCCATACAAGCAATATACCATGGCCATGGGGTAGGGGTCAGTTTGCGATTCGCTATAGCGACGGCGTCAGCATACAAAACTGAGAACATGAATCAGTTTATCAGTCAACTCTCTGCCTTGAACGAGAAACTTAACTCCGATTGTCTCAAAAGCTGCATTCAGCTGAGATTCCGGCCACATTACCCAATCCGCACCATCGGCAGATTGTAACATATGTACCTCTTGTTCATATGTACTTAGAAAGCAAGAGATAACTGCGCATAACATAAGAGGTTCAATGGTAATATCACTCGTATCGTTACCGTGAATGAATATCTTCTAAACTTGAATTGTGTTGGAGGCTTCATACTATTTTGTTTTTGTACATGTACATGTAACGTCTCAAAAACGTGTATGATGCGGATGTCTGCTTGTGTGCTTCCATCTGGGAAAAAAGGAGAACAATTTTCTGGGGGAGTGAAATCTGTGTGAAAATGGCAGTAAAGAGGCTCACAAACCTGTATCATATGCTTGAATATTTCTTGCATGCAAACCGCACGGTTACTTTTTTTTTTTTTTTTTTTTTTTTTTTTTTTTTTTTTTTTGTGGAGGGGAAAGAAAAAAATTGAGATACGCACAGAGATCTTTATAACAGGGGCCTCTGGGCACAGATTTCCCACCTATCACCCGACAAGGTTAAGATTAAAACCGCGGCTACCAACACGCGCACTGTGCAACAACGAGTGATGTGAAGGGCTAGCTATTTTAACTGAATATGTATGGTTTTACGCACACTAGAATTAGCCGGAGCAAGCGGAGTGAGTGTGAGATTATGAAGGAACCGGAGTACCTAAATGGTTAAAGTTTTTTAGTCTGATTAATTCATTTTCAAGGGTGGCATTGGCATGAAAGATGGTCAAGAAAAGTTACGGTAGTGGGTAACTTGGAACAAGGCTGACAACAACCCCCCATGTACTCGGTTTACCATTGGTACAATTCCGTTTCACCAAATCTAATATTTCAGTTCGCAATGGTTGTTACCTCGCCCCTTTCCTGTCACCGGTCACACCCGGAATCGTAGAACAGCCGCTTCCCATATGCGTCCAAGATTTGCTGCCAAATCTAATCTCTATGGGCGCGTTTGGTGGTTGCGCCAAGCTATGTTTTCGCGATATGAAATAATCGGCGATCCAAGACCCATGGTCCAGAAAGCTGAGAAATGCAATCATCCGAACCATGGGTTTCGCGCGACCACCTAAGTAAGCGCTTTCGATCCTGGTTACCTGTTCTTTCCAGCCTGAACATCCTTTCCCACTCGGATACAGTACGTTAATTTTTACCACAAAGTGAGCTCACCCTGCATCTACATGTATGCCGTGCCCACTTGGGATAGTATGTTATCCTGTATATAAAAAATTGTGTTTGGTATTATCGGAAGCAAAGCTGTCAACGTTAGCTCACACCGCCACGAGATACCTGTACTTACACGTCTGAAAGGAAGCGGAGAAATGCTTGTTGGCCACTTAGAACCAGTTTGAATTAGTTCAATGCTTGTGCGAAAAATTAGTTGAGAAATCTTTGCAATGCCATTCGCTTGGCACATACATTTACACAATTCCACTCGCCTCTACAAAACTTCGCCTCCACTTCATGTTGCAATATACTTGTAGCGTGTCGCGGAATTTGCGCGGAAATGAATAGCAAAAAGTATATATAGGTTGTCAATACCTAAGAGCATTATATTGAACCGTCTCCTCCTTTCCATTTGTCTATGCCACCATTCCAGCACGCTACGCCTCCAATACCGGGGTCAAATCTAAGCCTCATGTTTCGGGGTTTTGACCTCCGAGTTTACTTCCGTCCGCAACTGCTATGTGTACGCTACATGTGCGCATATGTTGCGTGACTTTGGAGGCTCTGCCAATAAATTACTTGTTGGGTCAACCCTGGTGCTTTCTGCACCTGGCACCGAGCCTCAAAGTTCATCCGGTACCGATTAAGGCACCGCTAGCCCGTGCAACTGTACCACGCGAGGTGCCACAAGTGACAAAAACACTTGGCCTCGGCTCAGACGCTACCACCTCTATTCACACACCCCCCCCCCCAAAAAAAAAAAAAAAAAAAAAAAAGGCATTAACCTCTTTGGTCAAAGCAAGCATTCAACCTCCCGCTACCCTCCATGATATTCTCTATATTCGCAGTACTTCTTGCGGTGTTTTGCTAATTTTGCTGACCAATTCCTACAGATGAACTAGCTTCCCATTCGATACACTATACATTCGGCGAGGCGGATACAACGCCGAGCGTCAAGACCATATGTAACCTAGGTATAGGAGCGCCAGGATGTACCTTCGCTCGCTTACCAATTCCTATAGATCGAATTCCCCGGTTTGCGTCGTCCCTCGCCACATCCTCCAACTTATCGATCTGAACTCCATCGCCATCAGCATCCTACCGCCCCCAACGCGACTCCGTTTCGCCCATCAAACTAACCCTTTTCTTTCCGGCAGCTTCCTCTGTCGCACCAACAATTGTCGCTTGGGTAAACTTCGGATCCTATGTAGATAAGAAACAATTAATGTCCATGAACAAACTAGTATCTGCTCTGTTAACTAGAACCTTCATCATATACACGTTATTAAAATGCGGCCAATATTGACGGAATACTTCTTCAACGATGATGTTTCCCTCGAAGTAAACGAATGTTGTCACCACGCGGCGTCTTCGAGAATCTGGATGAGAGTGACCTTTATTAGATTTCGAATATTAGATGGGAAATGGGTTTCGCTGGAAAGGCGTATCAATCGAAAAAAAATTAGAACAAATCTACACAACCCGCTCCTCAAGCCCTTTCTCCCTTTCGCCCCTGCTAGTTGTTGATCTAAGGCTGTCGCGTTTTGGAGGTATTTCCTCCGGGTTGGTGAGGGTGCTTGGCAAGATGTAGTGTATGGGCTAGCCTCTACATGTACATACACGTACGGCGGGCCCAACTAAAACTTCGCCAATACAGTGCCTTCCCAAATTAGGATAAAGAAACCCTGTGGAAAATCTGAACATTTGCCAAGAAACCGGCAAGATCGTCGGCTGCGGTGCGACGTCAACGCGCTGAAACATGCTAGTACATTTACTAGAACCAATTCTCACGTAAACGCCGCAAGCGTACCTTGGCAAAACCGAGGCCCGGGGCTCTTCCCCGCAGCGCGGCTGCTAAAAAATGGGGCTGACAATCGCACGGAAATTTCATGTACATACATATTGGAAAGTCACCGGTTCTCATTCAAAAACGGAACTTCCCAGAACCGCTGTCACAGTCACGGAATGCATGAATTCAGATCTTCATGTAACCAACCGGACTCGCGCTCACGAACTCTTGAGCCTCAAACGCTGCAAGCGCGCATTGGCAGCATTGAAAGCATTCGGTTCTCAAGAAATGCAAGAGATCCAGAGCCCTACCTGCATCGACCTCCCGTCTCTCACAACCCGTTCGCTAAAATGATTGCTAACAGCTCTCACCTTCCATGTAGGGCATAATGGGAGCGGCATGTAGCAATCGGTGGAAAATGTTGCTCACGCTTGTTCCAAATATCATGATTTGTTTGGAATTGAATTCCAGGAAGTGATGAGAGAACTAGTGTTCAATTCTCAGACATGAGTCTCCTGATCTTAAATATTACTCGAGGTGCTACGATGCATATATATGAACTCGGTAGAACTTAAAAAACCAATAATAAATATCGATTCCGAACGATGATGTTATTTGGTTGTTACTATGGGGGGAAGACGTACACCTTTGTTAAGCGAAGATCGCTGGATAGCCTCCAGCGTACTCGTTACTTTCTTCTTTCACAGGCGCACGGGCATTTACATTGCCGACCTTCTGCACTGTGTGGGGTGTTCATCGATGCAATGGAGTAAAATGTGGAGTATCAGCCGAAGTTGTGCGAAGTAAGAAGCCATTAAACGAGTCGCACTATTTCCGTTCAACCGCGGTTTCAGTCGAGTGCTTTTTCATAATTTTTCGTCCATGAATAGTTAGGTTAGCTTTCATGATTGTCTCACCGGAAAATCTCGAGGACGGAACAGAGTTTTGCAGGCTGTTGAAGTGGAAGAATTGACGTCTCGCGTCGGTGTATGAACAAATGCTTATTTATAGGGGTGGACTGCTGTTGGCCGGGGTTTGGTCGTGGATGCTGTTACGATATAATTTCTCCATATTTGCATCTTGTCCTCGGTTCAAAGAAAGCAATTCTAGGATAAGCATATATTGTTACATAGTTGGTTTGATTTGCTGCTCTGTAACAAGCTTTCAGTTAATGGCCGTGGTATACTTTGTGGATCTGGTGCCTTTTCTCTTTCGCTTCCTTTTCTCTTTCCTCACCTTGTTACACACCTTGACTACTTGCCTTTCCTTACTTCCTTACCGCGTTCTCCACCTTTAAAATTTTTCAAGCTGAGATGGAGCTTTACTGTGCTCTCTTCGTCAGCGTTGATTCTTTATATAATTTACACTCCGTCTTTTTTTTTTTTTTTTTTTTTTAGCTGCGGGCATCGTCACCGTCACTTTCCTTCTTTTTCCCTCCTTTTTCAGTTGGTCAATTTTATGTCCTAGTCTTCTTTGGACTTCATTTCTTATTTCATTTGTTCTTTTTATTTTTATTTTTTTACCAGTGATGTTGTTTATTGGCCAATTCTTTCCTTTAAGCAGTTGTTTACAATCAGTGTTGTCTTTTTGTGTTAAATTCCTCTTCTCTACTAGAATTTGAGCTCATACAGGTGGCAGATATATAAATCTACTGCCAGTAAATTACAGAGCATGCGTCAAAATATATGCACACTTGAAAAATAGAGTTAGGCTCAAATACATACATCTTGGCAATCTTGCAATCGATCGGAAACACTGACAACGTATCTGAACTAAATTTTCCATGTCCTCTTCAATTTTTAAGAATTTTAACATGAAACTAGATGCTTATGCAGCCCTAGCAGATGCAGCAAGCAACCGCTGAGGTGAACAGGAAAGATGCTCTATCCAAGTACGTCCTCTGTGCAACATATATAGGGGAGCTTAGTCCCCACAACTTCCTTATATCCCCCCAGCCCCAAAATATCGAGCAATCTGCCAGCGGTAGCCCATATAATAGTAAAATCCTTGGAAAGTCAACTGAACGGAACAATTCTGGGAATCATGTTGCATAGCTTGCACTCTTATTTGTTCCGGACTTTATTTTTTGTAAGTGCAGAATATTGAATACTACTACTCGCCGACTATGTTCGTGATCAACGATGAGAAAGAATCTTTGCTTTCCTAAACACTTAAGATTTTGACTAATTTTATTCAATCATGATGTCTACCTGACGTACGATAACATTTTAAACGCTAATATTTCTACTTCAGAATCATGCTTTTTGCCGTGTACGTATAGAAATTTTGTTATCACTACCGTTGCACTGTGTTTCCGCAGTTCCGAACATGATGTTCTCCTTACCAGACGACAATAAAAGGAGCAATGCGAAAATTCTGTCTACGCATCGAAGTAAAAGTTATTATATGTATTCCATGAGTGTTGTTTATGTTAATTACGTCCTATATTGATATTTCCGAAGCACCTGCCACCACATGTATTTCCGATGTGTTATATATACTTGTGAGGATATTCTCCGTATGTTAAACAACACATTTTTGAATTATTCCAAGACTATTTACTTTTACGAAGGGCTCATCTACATACTTGAATACTTTCGTCCATACTTATGTCATTCTACGTGCCCTAATGTGTAGCCGGCGATAATAGACAAAACTCCCCTAAGTATTTACATTTCGTGTTGCTTTTTTATCGTCGCATATGTGTATTACTTTTGTGGGTCACGTTAGTTTGCCTTGCACAGCTCAAAAATGTTATATTAACAATTTTTGTCTGAGTGCATTCTCAATATAAGTTTGTTGCCGTTTCCAATTTATTATCTGCGTGGCCTGTTTTGCGAAATGGCGAAATAGTTTCGTGTGTCTCACGATTAAACCTATGTGGAAAGTAAAATAAAAATGTTTTGGATGAAGCACTAGCAATTTGATATCCCTAAGCGAAAATGGTGCATTATTATAAGATTCATCACAGCTCCCCTCGTCTTCTCTGGGTTCTGGACGGTTCCGGCAAAACCGGACACCGCTGGCCATCCTCTGGGATAAGCATACCCACAAAGCCACATCCAGTAACAACCATTAAATCCTTACGAGTGTTTTAATGCCAAGAGAATTTACCTTAACTAAGAACGCGTAGAGGAGCAGTTTTTGATCCACAAGGGTTATTATTGGATAGTGTCAAACTTACGTACAATTTTTAGTGGGGACGTTTATCACGAGTTTTTCACGAGTCCTGCAGCATTTCGACTTTAGTAAAAATGGTTACGCTAACATTTCTTAATGTACAGAGAAGCAGTTGCCATATCTATCGATGTGTATCGAAGCGGCTGGTTTTCTAGATTTACGAACATATAATTGACATTTTTTATGTAATTACCGTGATCATGCATGTTAAAAATCTTGTTTGTGATTTACATATTGTACATGTACTGTACGTATGCCTCTTCTATGTGTTACATGGGAGCAACACATAGATAGTATTACACGTACTGAGTGATTTTCGCCATTAGGAGGTGAGCTGAACTCTCCATGAACTACCAGGAATTATCAAGAAACTTTACGCAACCTGAACGATAAGTGGTGAGGCTCGTAATAACTTGGCATATGTATTTCCTAAGGGCTAGTTGTAGAGCATTAAACGTTTTATGGTAGTACGTCTATAGGTTTTGTTTGTTATTGCATTTATCTTGAATATCAGATAGCATGTGCGATCTCAGCTAACGTATATCACGGTGATACCGGCCACGACGTGGAAAAGGGCCTTAGCTTTCCTCACCTAATTATCTACCTTTTTCCCCACAGTTTAGTTACAGCTTCAATTGCTGACCATTTCACGCATCCCATCATGCGCAACTCGTAGATTTCTGCATCCATTTCGACGAATCACCTTCGCCCCACTTCAAACCCCGTTCAAAACTCTATTTCATCAACGTTGAAGGTTTGGTATGGCTTTAGATTATTTGTTCCAATAATCTTGCCAAGCTTCTGGAAATGATCATGGATTGTTCGAGGATCAATCGCATATGCACGGTGACGGTCTAAACAATCCACTTATCCCCTAGCGAGGCTAGGGTAACAGTTGAGGAATCAAGTAAGCCAGTTCTTGCCCACTTCTTCTTGTCCGCCGTCTTACTATCACGTAATAGATATTTATTTATAGCAGTTTTATTCTCATCACACTTCCAATACCCGAAAATTATAAACCCAATAGCGACAAACTTGCTCTCTACAGATATCTCTGTGCCCTTGAGGATGGGGGAAGTTATTTCTGTTTTAGGGGGGGTGTTTTAAGGTCGTATTTTTCGCTTATTCCTTGAAACAACTATTTCGGCTTTCAGAAATTCGTTAATCTGAAAACTTAAAAATTTTCGCCTGGTTTATTTGTCCAATAATTTTTCTCTGTGGTATGATACGCAGTTGCGGAGGTAATATAATTTTTGTAGTCGGACAGAGTTGCCTCGCTTCACGGTGCTACTTGTATATGTTAAAAGTACGAAACTATCATGATAGAAGAGGTAACTCAGCAAATCCTAACACTAGCTTGCGCATCCCAAATATCCACCTGTAGCATTCCCATTGCTAGTACTCTTTCGTCTCTGTTATGCAGAACGCGCTGTTGCCAGCGAACAACGACTAGTGCGACGAATACGTGCCAAGGTAAACCGGTTGGCTATATAAGGACTTCCCACCTCGCCTTCCCCTTCCTTCAACATACTAACCTTAAGACAGAGACACTGTTCAAGAGTTGGATTCCGGAGGCAAAGCCACCTTCATAGCACAGCGAGGGTTTGAGTTTCTGTTAAAGACGTTAGGACTTTTTGGTTGTATAATTTCCAAGTTACACTTTCCACTTTTTTCCCCATTGCTACTTAGGCATTGGCCGAGGCTAGAAGGGGGAGAGGGGGGGCGGGGGGGAACAACGTAGATGCTAATCGGGCCTTTAAAATTTACTTCACCTTTACAAATATTCCAAAATTGTTACTTTTCTTCGGCACAGACAGTAAACCTAAGAGAATATTCGATTCTTTAACATAGCTTTCTGAGCAATCCGCGGGCAGGTCCCAAGTGCCTACTCGCAGCTATTTCACGAAGAGTCCAATGGTCTAAAATATCCTGAGATGATAATTCTCGAAATTGTAGTTAGAGTTATTCCCAAATTTTGCGGAATCTCTTCTCCGGCAAACGTTTAATCACCATTTCCTCCTCTGCTATCCAACCCCCAATGATATACAAATTTGGACGAACCTAGTTGGCATGATGCGCAATTTAGTGCGCTAATTAAACCGTTTAAAACTTCCATCTCAAAAATAAAAAACGGAAAAAGGAAGGAAGTAGTCTCTAGAGTACAGTTTCGGCCCCGCCTAAGCAGCGA
>JABYPW010001794.1:0-13637 GCA_016880775.1 Phymatotrichopsis omnivora
AGTCAATTCGGCCCTGGACAAAGCCAAAGCTCCCTCCTTCTTGTGCATCCAAAGATGCCACAACAACAACCCCACCATGCTCGTCCTCACTACCATGGAGACTGTTACCGCCGCCGCTGTCCTTGCCTACCGACCCGTCATCACCAAAGCTGTTGGCGAGTTTGCGGAAGTTAAAGGAATCAACCGCAATCATACATAGAAGAAGTACATTGTCCATGCCGTCCCAACTGCTACTGATCTAAACACCATAGGACAGATGTCTCGACTCTGACATGAAATCGAATGCTACAACTCCGGTGTCACTCTTGCCATGACCCCACGCTGGCTGACATCCAGATCCAAAATCAACAAACAGAATCATGGTTCACTTGTGATTACTGTTATCGACAACAACAATGAGGCCTGCATCCTTAAGGGCCTCACCATCCTTAACAAAACCTGTCGCACCGTCAAGTATATCCCTTTCAGCGCCGATACCCAATGCTCCCAATGCTCGAAGTTCGGACATCCCGTCCAGAACTGTCAGTCACCACCCTGCTGCCGACTTTGCGCAGGCCCCCACACCATCTCCGAACATACCTGCGGCATCGCCAACTGCAAACAACCAAAAGGTTTCGCCTGTGAGAAAACTGTCCTCCGATGTGCGAACTACGCCGGCCCCCACAAAGTAAACGATCCGATCTGTATGACGATGATCCAGGCCAAACTTGCCGAGTCAAATAGAAAGAACAAATCCACCACTATGGGAGGAGTTTAGTTTCTCTTCTCCTACTTCGTCTTTATTTTTTGCGATGTAACTAGTGTTTTTCTACTTCGGTAAAGTGCGGAGGAGTTTGCGCGTTTCTCTCTCTCTCTTCTCTTTTATTTTTCGCTCGGTCACGTAGTCTGCATAGGGGGTTTTTCTTTCATTGCTTTAAGGTTTGCCTAGCAATTGTTTTTCCCCAGTCAGATTTTGTACGTAGTTGTCTGCGTTTTCTTTTTTCCTTTTTCTTTCTTTTCTTTTGGGTTCCCGATACGAGTAGGCGGAGGGTCATCCTGTAGTCTCGGTTATGTTCTTGCTCTTGGTTAAGTGTAAATGCCCTACTGGGGCTATGGGATATAAAATAACTGGAACAGGAATAAAAAAAGTCACTTCATGTTGCCGTATGAAGGGTTACCCTAACGGCGCTTAGCGAGATCGCTCCTGAGTTATACGACTATGTCATATGCTCTTAATTGAGTGCAACGCCCCATCCATATATCAGTGAACCGAGGGAGGACAAGGAAAGTCTATAGGTCAGCATTGCTAGTGTTTTTAACTTATATATTCCAGCGGGAATCTTTGCCTGTTGGATTATTTGGAAGTATTTATTGTATGCCATATTTCTTCCTACTTTTGAGGAGTGTCCTTGTTCTTCACATTAGCCTTTCTCTTGTAGACTTTCTACTCAATAGCGATGTCAGTTATTTACTATAGTTTCGAGTATTTGGTGATATTTTTCTTAGGGACACTCTCATATAGGACTTTAGTGAGGTGGTGTATCTTCATATGCACTTACTCCTGGAAATTTCTGATTTTGTCCTACTTAGTGACTGAATAAAGACAAGAGGGGGGGAGGGGGGAAATTCATTTTTATTTCATCTTTACAACCCTAAAGGGGTCATCTAATAGAACCTTTACTTTTAGCTATACTAAGCTATAGTATAAGGTAGAAAGATAGCTTACTCAAGGTTACTATTACTACAGTCAAGATAAAATACCTGTATAGATCTTAAATCCTTATTACTTACATAAAATAAACTAATAGGAGATAGGGCAAAAGGAAAGAGTGATAGGCAATGATGAAAAATCTACAAAAGAAATGTGACTGGTAGAAAAACCCAGTAACCTAGTACATAAAACAAGCAGAAAAACTTAATTGAGAAATAAAAGATAAAACCTAAGAACCTCTTTCCTGTCTCTAGTGAGGTGAACCTTATAATAACTAGAAGGGATTAAGGGAAAAGTAAGAGTACTAAACTAAGAAAAAAAGAAAGAGAAAAGACTAAAGGAAAAGAACTCATCAGAATACTAAAACACTAGACACTTACACAAAGGTAATAACAAAAGCAGAGATAAATAAAATATTGAGGGGCTATAAGTCTCTATTCCCTCTTTCATCACAGCTCACAGGTTCTCAACTCACTTGTTATTAATAGCTAAGGTTTTCAAATAACTGGGGCAAATGGGATTGGTAGTAGGGTTGGCATTGCAATTAGCATACTTGAATACTATGTAGTCACATTATCATCCTTTATATTTACATTCTACATTGCTGTATACCTAACAGAGTAAACTTGTATATACCTAACAGAGTAAACTTGTATATAAAGGCAATAGGAGGCTCTACAAAATATTGATATATTTTTAATTAATCTATTTTATCGAAGCTTTTAAATGAACATAAATTTTATAGTCACTTTATGTAGTTGAATATCTCTTACCATAGGATTATGTAAATGATAGTAACAGTACAGCCTTATATAATCAAAAAATCAGCTCATTCCTTTTTTACTAGTACTATACACTAACCTCAATCTTTAATTCTTTACTATCTAGGATAAGCTTTACTAGGTCAAGGAAAAGGTTATAAAAATTGAAAAGAACCCTACTACTACTAGCATTTAATAAATCCTCCTGCTAGTTATTTCTCTCCTTTATAACCCCTAACCCTAAACTAGATATAATAAGCCTCTATATATAAGCCCCTTAGTAAAACATAACCCCTTCTAAGTATAGTAGAAAGAAAGATAAGGGGAAGAATAAAAAGAGGTATACTTAAGTTACTATATTTAGGTATAACCCTATACCTCCTTAAAAGAAAACCTAGCCTTAGAACTAGTATTGGTTCTTTACTATAAAAGCTACCCTAGGATCTATTAACAATTCTATTTAGAAAGCCTTCTAGCTCCTATAAGAGCTAGCAAAATTCATCTCCTCCCTCCTTACCCTAGAGCATACTTATATTTATTTTAATATTAATCATGCTATATATCTCACTATCTAAACTCCTCTTACCTACTTACCCTTATACCTTATCCCCTTCTTTAGTTATATATAGATTCTAGTAACCTCTATCTATGATACTACCTTTGAGCCCTTCAGGCTCTTCCTAGTTAATACCCCTAAAGCATCCCTAAATAGGCCCTCTATAACTACTTACCTATAGGAGGTATAGACAAATATAGGGTCCTAAAATAAAGAATTAAATATGTCAGCTAAGAAGAAGTCTTCTTTACTACTAGAATTTGGCTTACCTCTACTAGACACCTCTATATAAATACTCTTAACAATGATCTCCCCTACTTCACTAGTCTAGTTATTAAAGTACCCTAGGAATTATCTATAGATATATCTATAAAAGGAGTATTCCTCTTTAACTAGAACTACTCTATTTGAGTTATATAGTATACTTAGCTATTACCCAATATAACTACTACTAGAAATATAGATACCCTTGCATATGCTGTAAGACTATTAATGATAGCTGTAGAATGTGTAGAAAAGAAGGGTATACTGCCAAATACTCTACCCTACCTATAAAGAAATAACTAAAGCCCACAAATAATAGAAGATCTATTCCTACTTTATCCTCAAATGTACTAACTGTTAAGTCGAAATAACTTCATCCTCCTATGTTCAAAAAAAAAAAAAACTAGCTATGCTATAGGATTTTGATTTCCTATTAGTCACTATTATATGGATAGGGCATGTACACTCAATTAAGACCAAAGACATAGTCATATACATAGGAGCATCAGGATGTACCTTCACCTACTACTAGATATGCTACAATATGATTTCAATTTTATAGTATCTATACAAAATCTGTAAAAACATTCTTAGTAACTGCTCTATAGGAGTACACAATAAATATCATTATTAGTTATACTAAAGCCTATATTTTACTAGAAATATAAACTTTTGACTTTAGGTCTAGATAATTTTTTAGACATATTATAACACTAAATATTTGTTTGAAATGAACATGTTACTATTATTTAATCTTATCAAGTGTTCTGCTCTGCTAGATAGTGTTTAGCTTTATTTATTTCCCTCTAGCATTTTCTGCCTTTTCTTTTCTCTTCTACACCAATCTCTCAAGTTGAGTTTTATCATCTCATTTCTAATAGATTTAGATTTCATTTTTTTTTATTGATATTCATTGCTCTTCATTATTTAACTTCTCTATTTCCTTTTATTTTCATGTAGGTTCATAACTTCATCAGGATTCCAGGTAAATATTTGAATTCATATAAATATGTTTAATCTATCTATAGACATATTTGGGAAGGAGCACTTCAAGTTCTTCGCATCTTCTATGTCGTATATCATTTTTATTCTTATCCTCTACACCCCTTTGGGGGGTGTATAAGACTAGCTAAGAACATCCGCATGCAGCTGTCTAGTTATGGCCTTATAAGAAAGCATCTCCTCCCTAGGAAAAGTAGCGCAAATGCATCTTCTATGCCAATACCGATTGCATTAACTAATCTCAATTTCAGTATGCATGATAACGTAATTTTCGTTGTATATGAAATGGTTTACACAGTTTATTTGCAAATCATCTACCCTGGTACACATAACGCATACTATAGAGTCTTTAATTTTCAATTTGGCACCCAAATTGGACTGGCAAAATATCCAGCCGTCATCGCGACGCACTGGTACGCTGTATGCTACAACTTGCTTCCCTGGGCCATCTCCAGAGCCCAACCCCGGATGGCCTCCACCATTCCTTCAATATCTTCCACCGTGTTCCCTGCGTGCACGCAAATCCGAACCCGCTCCTTCCCCTTCGGCACTGTCGGAAAGACGATAGGCCGGGCAACAAATTTCCGTTGCTGAAGGTACGCGGCAAGGCTTCTCGGGTGAGGGGTGAAGAGTGCCAGGATGGGGGTTGGTCGCACGAGGGGCAGCGTCAGTATCGGAGGTGAAATTTCGGGAATCGGGAGCTGCGAGAGAAGCTCGTGCAGACGCTTGATCATGTCGTGGAGGTGCAATTGAAGCTGCAGTGTTTGTTGGGATGCCAAGAGAGTGTAAGACGCTTTTATTGCTGCCAGTGCAGGGAAGGATAGCGAGGTGGTGTAGATTAATGAGCGGGCGTAGTTGATGAGGTACTGGCGCAGGATCGAGGTCGTCAGGAGGATGGCTGTAATTTTAAGAGTATTGTATTAAATCATTTGTTTGGTAGCAGACACAGAGATCAGAAATTAATGTGAAATGGTACATAGATGCTATATTAACTCACCGCCGTTGCAAGCCAGCGCCTTCCCGAACGTGTGTAACCTTACATATATCCTCTCCTCCAACCCAAGCGCGCAGACCAGGCCTCTGCCTCCTTCCCCAATCACTCCCGTCGCGTGTGCCTCATCGACGGCAAATAATCCTCCACTCGGCAAGACCTCGTCCGCGATATCCACCATTTCTTTCAGCGGCGCCAGATCTCCGTCCATGGAGTACAGGCTCTCTACAGCAATAAATACATTTTTTCCTTTGAATTTCTCACCATGCGCAATTTCTCCCAGCACCTCCCGGAAAGACTCCAGCGAATTGTGCCGGAACATCTTCCTTGCCGCGGCTCTCGAAATCCGCATTCCCTCGTGCACAGACGCATGGATATACTCGTCGTAAACGATCACGTCCCCCGGCTGCGGCACGCACGAGAATAACCCGGAGTTCGCGTCGAAGCCAGAATTGAAGAGAAGGCCGCTGGGCGCATTGTGAAATCGCGCAATTGTCCGCTCGAGGGATTCCACGTAGGTAGAGTTGCCGTCGAGAAGGCGAGATCCCCCCGAACCTAAAGGGTGCGTCGGATGCTGCGACAGTTCCGAGAGGAATGTCTTCCGGAGGAGGGGCGAGCTGGCGAGTGAAAGAAAGTCATTGGATGAGAAGTCAATGGAACTCTCGGGGGTAAGTGTTAATTTCCGCAGTCGGGAGAGGGAGGCACGCTGGGACAGTGATATGGACATGGCCGCTTCGAGCGCGGATTTCGGGTCTTTAGGCATGATTCAGTCGAGGATTGAAGGAAGTGACAAAGAGGAGCAAGTCGAAACGGACGTCACGAACGCCGGGGGCACTTCGTTGAGTATATATACACATGGCAGGGTATCAAAGTGTTTGGGAATGACATATCGCTGCCCCTCCTCTCCCTTTCTTTTTCAGTTCTCGGAGCAGGAACCCTGACTGCCTTGGCACCCACAATTCCACTCGCCGTCTCCCCGCCCCCGCCCCCGCATGGGGCGCGAAAATCGCCCGGAAGATCCTCAACTTGACGTCGCCGAGTTTCCCAGATCTGAATTAGAAGAATTCGTAATACGCGGCCAAACATGGCACCCTTTCTCGGCTCGTATCTTTCGCGGTCGCTTCGCGCCTTCCAGGTTTACGGCTCGAACACCGACGTCGGCAAAACCATCTTTTCGACCGTCCTCGGTAAGGCGAGCAAGAAGTGGTTTCCGCGCGAGAAGGTGTTTTATCTTAAGCCGGTGTCGACGGGTGCTCCTGAAGATGCCGACGACGGTCATGTTGGTCGCTTTGCAGAGGGCATCCATGCGGAATGCCTTCTGCAATATAAAGACCCTGTCAGTCCGCACTTGGTCGCGGTTGAGGTATGCAATGTTTTCGTGCGGAGTGCGAGTCAGAGGTCGCGATTGACTCAACTGAATGGAATACATGTAGCCGCCATCGGATAACACAATACTGGAGTCTATCGGGAAACGTATTGCGGCATACACTTCCCCCACGCCGTCAACCCTCTTCCTCGAAACCGCCGGCGGTGTACACTCTCCGACGCTCTCTGGAACGTCGCAAGCAGATCTATACCGCCCGCTGAGACTCCCGGTCCTCTTAATTGCGGATTCCCGATTGGGCGGTATCTCGTCGTCGATTTCCGCCTTTGAGTCGCTGCATATCCGCGGATACGACATCGAAGGCGTACTCTTGTTCCGCGACGAATACTACCGCAACGATGTTTACCTCAAGAAATACTTCTCAAAGCGTGGCATCCGAATCGCCGTTATCCCGGCGCCACCAAAACGAGTTGAAGAGAGTAGAGGAAAGGACATCGAAGCAATGAAAATATATTATGAAACGCAAAGTGGGAACGACCATATCTTCGGTATACTTGAAGAGTTGAGGAGCAGGCATGAGAAGAGGATCGAGAAGTTAGAGAGTATGGCGAATGACGCAATAAAAAACATTTGGTATCCCTTCACTCAACATAACAGTTTCACTGCGGATTCGATCGCGACCATTGATTCTGCCTATGGCGACTTCTTCCAAACGTACACAAAGGAAAAATCTCCACAAGGGAATGAAACTCTCCTCAATCCCATGTTTGACGGTTCCGCGTCCTGGTGGACTCAAGGTCTCGGCCATGGAAATCCCTCCCTTACACTCGCCTCCGCATATGCCGCTGGCCGCTATGGTCATGTGATGTTCGCGAATGCGATCCATGAGCCCGGCTTGGAACTGGCAAAGATGCTTCTGGAGACTCTGCCGAATAAGCGCCTTTCCCGTGTCTTTTATTCCGACAATGGCAGCACTGGCTGCGAGGTTGCTGTCAAGATGGGCCTAAGAGCTTCTAGGGCTCGGTATGGATGGGATCATAATGAGTGTGAGGCGGGAGTGATCGGATTGAAGGGGAGCTACCATGGGGATACGATTGGCGCTATGGATTGTGCAGAGCCAGGAACATTTAATACTGAGGTGGAGTGGTATCGTGGGCGGGGACACTGGTTTGATTTCCCGAAGGTGGGCATGAGAAAAGGACAATGGACTATTGAAGTCCCGGAGGAATTAAAGGAGGAGTTGGGTAGTGATGTAGAAGTGGTGGGATTGAGTGATGTTTTTAATATAGCGAAAAGGAAGGACTCTGATCTGGGAAGGAAGTACGAGAATTATACCCTCAAGACCCTAGAACGCCTCGTCAAAGACGAGGGCCGGCGCTTCGGCGCAGTCATCATAGAACCAGTTATCCTGGGAGCTGGCGGCATGCTCTTCTGCGATCCGCTCTTCCAATCCACCCTCGTCTCCACCATCCGCGAAAACCCCTCCCTATTCTCCCCTAATACACTTCGTCCCACGGACTGTCATGCATGGTCCGGACTCCCGGTAATATTTGACGAGGTATTCACCGGTATGTACCGTCTTGGGCGTTTCAGCTCGTCCTCATTTCTGCAAACGGAAGCAGATATAAGCGTGCACGCGAAGCTCTTAACCGGGGGGCTTCTTCCGCTGTGCGTGACATTGTCGAGCGAGAGTATTTTCGATGCCTTCTTGAGCGAGGAGAAGAAGGATGCGTTGTTGCATGGCCACAGCTACACGGCGCATGCGGTGGGATGTAACATTGCGAGGGAGAGCGTCAAGATGTTGACCGAGATGGAGAAACGAGGTGAATGGAATGCTGCAAAGCAGAACTGGTGGGAAGGTGAGCTGGAACCGGGTGTAGAGGGCGTGTGGAGTACGTGGACAAGGGCTTTCGTAGATAAGGTTTCCTGGTGCGAGGGTGTCGAGAGCGTGTGGGCGCTCGGGAGCGTGCTGGCTATACATTTGAAGGCTAGAGATCTTGCAGGTTGGTTTTGTGTTTATCATCTATTTACTTATTTCTGCGATGATGAAGAAACAAGAATACTCATGATTTCGCCCTAGGATACTCCTCGAACGCTGCGGGAGGGTTTCTGGAGAAGATGGGCGATAGATCGGGGAGGGAATGGAATGTCCACGCGAGGGCGCTCGGGAACGTTGTCTATATCATGGCGAGTCAGACGACAGGCCAGGAAGCTTTGAAGAATATGGAGGAGGCAGTTTTGGTAGCGCTGGAAGCTTGATTGAGATATATCGGAGGTGGATGGAGTTGTCGAAAGAGCTGCAGCCCAGTCGAATAGATAGATTTTGCAGGTTCGAATAGACGTAGGCTATATTTTTTATTTTCATTTTTACCCCCTTCCATTTTACGTTCTTTTATTATTATTAATATTATTATTGTTTTTTATTTTCTAAGCAACCGAGAGGTGTTAGAGTGTGCATAGTGTATGATTTGTGAGTTCAACTCTAATCGCTTCAGGTGGATTCGCCTGTCCTCCAATCTTGCTAAACTACAAGACGAATACCCGCTCCCTGCCCCCAGGTTCCCCGTAACCCAAGTTCATCCACTCGCCTTGCGGAGAAGCTTACAGTAGACTCTCTCTATAAGAATTCTGTCATTAAGAATATTCGCACCATAAGAATATCACCTCACGGTCCCGTCATTTTTTGTATGGGAAATAAGAATATTCGCTAAGTAAGAATATTCTTAAGATTTTGTAACCAAAAAAGGGTAGAGGATTCCCTAAAATGTGCATCGGGTAAGGGTGACTATGCCGAAAAGGGTTGTAAATTATATGCGAAATCAGATTTCCCCTGAAATCCTCGAAATCAGACAAGGAGTCTGTGACACATGGCCTTTTTCACGCATTTAAGCAATCTTACAATATTCAGTCGCTTGGTCTGGTTCATAATCTTGGCATACCTTGGCATTTTGTATAAAATAAGAGAAAACCTCTTTAAAGCCTGTCACTTGGCGCATATCTTTCTAAACAAGTACAGGCCTTGTTGTCCTAAGCCTATTTGTTCCTGACGAGTGAGTTCAGGAAGCTTGGAGTTGTTGGATTTCTCCTTTTTCTTTTCCACTTCCTGTTTTTCATTCCCTAGCTAGCCAGAATGAATTCTTCTAGACTCCTTTCATTTGTGCTCCTTGGTTTTCTAGAGATCCTTTCCCATTAGCCTGGAAGCTTCCTCGATCTGCTGTCCTATGGTAATGACTCTCTCAAACTATTCCGCTGTGGTTTGGTAGCCCTCCGTATAGTTCATGGCAATCACCATGCGCAGTTTCTTGTAGTGACCCTAGTTAACCCAGTCCTTGAAGATATGGTCTTGGTATTCGACTACATTATTGAGAGTTCTCATATAAATGATGTAGTCTAGGATAGGACCTATTTGCCTTGCCTTGACAAGGAGAGAGGTATATTTGGGCTTAAGGGAGTAAGTACCAAAACTTAAATAGACAGCTTCCAAGAAGTCAGTCCAGCATACCATCAGGACAGTTCATCTATAATAGTTGACTCTCCACCAGCTAAGTTCTAAGCCAGTGAAGAGTGTGGAGGTGAAGTGGATCTTCATAAGATCCATTGGAAATGCATGCACTTGAAGCACGAAATAAGAGTTGTATTGTAACTGGAGTCTCATGATGTCTTCTGCCTTGCCATTGAACTTGTCTAGCTAAGCAGGGTAGGGTCCCTTAAAATTGGTGGGTAAAGGTAGCAGAGGGTCTCTTGTTGACCTTGTGGCTAACTACCTTTCTAGGGTAGCTTCCACTATCCTTTCTATATCCTCTAATGAGATGCCCTAGTTAGTGGGCCTCAGAGGGACTAGTGGTGGAATGACTATATATGCCAGCATTACTGAACATCTTCCCATACCTGATGGTCCCAGTGTAGGAGAGTTTCCTCGTCTGTTGACGAAGGGGGAGCTGGACTTATCAAATAGTCCAATAAGATTACTCACTAACTTAGACCTCCTTATAAGGCAAGGTCTCTCCTCAGGTACCTCTGAGTCTGAAGGAGACAAGTCTGACTGAAATAGAGCTTTCCTTTTCTCCAACCTTACCTTGGAGAGGGCTGGATTATCCTGAGCTTCTTTGAGCTATACTAAGATCTCTTTCTTCTCCTGCATCTAATCTCCTATCATGGTTTACTCTGCGGTATACCTGGCTAGGTCTACTTGTAGAACTTGAATTCTGGTAGCCTAAGTAAGGCTTACCCTCTATATCCTTTCGATCATATCTGCTTACTCAGAGTTTTATCTCTCTAAGTATTGCAGATATTCTAACTTATCTTGCTCCTGACAAGGGGTATTGGATTGAGCTTTTGCTACTTCTAGCTCTCTCTACAGCTTCTTATTCTTGTACTGGAGGTTGCCCATCTCCCTTCCCTAGGCTATTTAAATTTCCTCCCAGATCTTTGACTCCTGGAAGGTATTTAGTCCTTTTGCTCCTTTAGTTATTGAATGTAACTGAGGAGTATGTCTATCATGGTTCTAGAGAAAAGAGATTACAACTAGGGCAAGGCATTTCCCCATGTCCTAGTAGTCTCAGATGGTAGAGTAAAGGATTCCTTAGATCTCCTCTTTTTGCTTCAAAAAGTTATTGTAGAGTTACTATTTAATCTGAACATAGGCTTCCTCTCCAATGAAATCTCTGGATTGTAAAAAGGCTGCATCAAGTTCTATAAAGTATATATAGACTTTGGTTTGGTGTTGCTCAATGAAGGTAATTTCCTCTATGTTGAGGTTGAGGGTTTTATGAATAAGGGATAAGGCTCTAGTTATGGTTGAGCCTAGTCTTTAGGGATTCTTAATGGTCTTGCTATAGAACAATGCAAGAGCAGTTTGAGGATCAGTCATGGGTTGATCTTGGCTAGCCATCATTTAAGAATATAGTATTAACAGTGCATATACCTTTAGGTAGAAAAGGCTTGGTAAAGATCCTAGAGGTATAAAGCTATAATTATTACTCAGTAATCTCAGATATCTCAACTTATTCTTCTAAAATGAACAAGATCTTTCCTATGTCTAAATAGAGATGGAATGGATTTTATAAAGTTATAAGTTAATAGTGACATATATTCCTAAGACTTGTTGCTAGTCTCAATGCTAAAGAAGGAAGAAGGAAAAGACAAAGGAATATCCAATATGCCTGATATAAATACTTTTCTATTATAAGAAAATAACTCATAGATGAGTAAGGAAATAGAAGAAAATAGAACCCTTTTAACCATATATGACTAATATATCCTTTCACTAATTAATATTCTTACATAGCCTACAAGAGTCCAGATCATAGATAGGCAATGATTAGCAACATATGAGCAATAGATCACCATATCCTTCTGATATGTCATATCCTCTTACGATAACTAGCTCAATTAGTCAGGCTAACTATTCTACAAGGGTGACTAAGTCCTTACATTATGTGCCAGTATTCTGATCATATGTGGTTACATGGATAGAGCTCAACCATAGATTGTCACTCTGCAGTGGTACAATAAAGGTGTCATATATAAGTCTAATAAGGTAGAGCCACACTCATCTGGTAGAGCCTAGTAGCAGTGATGGGTGTAATACTTACTAGGTGTATTCTGGGTACTAGTCTATCATTATGCAAGTCTGTGGTACCTTAGAACTGTAACAATGGGCCATAATCAAAGAAATTGCTAGTGTTATGGGAACCTCTCTATGAGTTCCACATGCCAGTTGGCTATCCTACCTAACATCTTAAATCAGCTTGGAGACATGAGCTGAAGATCAGATAACTTACCTATAAGGCAATTCTACTTGTCATGTACAGTGTACCAATCTCTATCCAAGATCTGACTTGAAAGTGATTGCTTCTTGAGGTCCATTACCTCAGAGAAAAAGGGTGGGGATGAGGAACTTACAAACTAGGCAATCCTCAATATCATGTACAGTATACCAATCTCTATCTGAGATCTGACTTTGAGAATTTCTACTCCTCTAATACAAGTTCTCTAACCTCAGATGGATAAAGGAACCACTTATCTTAATAAACAATGGGAGTGGTTATATACATATGAATAGCTGCACCACCCTCTGGATTGCCTGATCAACATCAAGCAAACACCATTCCACTTCTTATACAACTAAGAAGTACATTCTAGTCTTTAGAAGACCATTGATGTAACTCAGTCCTTCAATCTATCATTAAGATAATTAAGACAATAGAAGAGAGGTAAATCACTGTGCAATAGGTACAGATTTCCCTACGCAAGGCTGGTTACCACCACTAAGGGGTAGTGATAGAGTTGACAAGCATAGGTAAGACAACAAATATAATAAGTAGCCCATATCTTGCTTCATTAAGTATAAGGATCAGTGATGCCAATGATGAGCTTTATTGATCATAAAAAGGTCATCATAGAGGTAGCCTGTTACAGTTCCTAGGTACCACAGACTTGCGCGATGATAGACTAGTACCCAGAATGCACCCTGTAAGTGTTTTACCCATCACAGCTACCAGGCCCTGGCTATCTTGTTTGGCTCTGCCTTATTGGTCTTACGTTAGTACAGCTCTGGTGAAGTGGTGTAGGCTGACCACCTAGCCGCAATACCCATCCGGAAATACGTGATCGGAATATCGGCACATTGCGCAAGGAATTAGTCACCCTTGTAGAATAGGTGGCCTGACCAATCGAGCCAGTTATCGCGAGAGGACATGACATGTCAGAGGTCATGGCGATCCGTTGCTTATACATTGCTAATCTTTGCCTGTCTGTGATCTGGACTCTTCTAGGCAATGTCAGAATTAAGATTAGTGATCGAGATATTAGTCATAGATATTCTGCAGGGTTCTATTTCCTTCTATTTCCTTAGTCATCTATGAGTCATTTCCTAGGTTAGAATTGGGTATTTAAAGGCAGCTGTTAGATGCTCCTTTGTCAGGCTTCTGAGACACTCTGAAACACCCCCTACATTCTACCTTTTCCACTTCTCTTTTTACGCTCTTCTTTCATCAACTTTATCGTCGTAAAACTGCTCGGCAAAAACAACGACCTAGAATACCTTA
>JABYPW010001795.1:0-13634 GCA_016880775.1 Phymatotrichopsis omnivora
CGACTTTAATCCGTTTAACAATGAGGGTTATTTCCACAGCTACTGCGTCATTAGCAACTACAATGACCAGTCCAACGTCGAGTACTGCCGCCTCGTGAACGATTTGCCTGATATCAACACCTCAGACTCCAATGTTCGGAGTATCTTCCAGAGCTGGATTAGAGACCTGGTGTCAACCTATCAGATTGACGGTCTTCGTCTCGACACGGTGAAGCATGTTGAAAAAGACTTCTGGCCTCCTTTTATCAGTGCTTCCGGGGTTTTCGCGATGGGTGAAGTTTTCCACGGAGACCCAGCATATGTCGGACCGTATCAGAACTATGTCACATCCCTGGTCAATTTCCCCATGTACTATTCCATCAGCGATGCGTACGCCCGGAAGGGTTCTATGCAGAATCTCGTCAACCAACATGACGGCGTTAGTGCTCGATTTTCTCGTCCAGAGCTTCTTGGAACCTTTTTGGACAACCACGATGTACAGCGTTTCCTGAACATCAACAGCGATTGGACTTCTCTCAAGAACGCATTAGCATACACGTTGCTAGCCCGTGGTATCCCAATTTTATACGGTGGAACCGAACAAGCATATACAGGCGGTAACGATCCGGCAAATCGTGAGGACTTGTGGCGAAGCGGTTACGCTACCTCGGGCGACATTTACACCTGGATCCAGAAGGTTCTGGCAGTGAAGAAGGCAGCTGGAGGATTAGGAGAAAACGACCACGTTCACCTTTATACCACCAACAATGCATACGTTTTCAGCAGAGCTGGTGGAAAGGTTGTCGTGGTGACCACCAACGGTGGTAGTGGAACCAGTGGGCAATACTGTTTCAACACCCCCGTTGGGTCAGGAGTCACGTATAGGAGCGCTCTCGGAACCGCAACCTACACAACCGGTGCAGGAGGGAATATTTGCGTCAATATCAGCAACGGCCAGCCGGAAATCCTGACAACGTGAGTGCCCTTTCCATGATCTCCCTGGCAAGGCATCACCGTTGACCACCTATGGGATCCCAGCATTGGTACACCATCATCACCGACTACAACAGCCGCTGGATCCTGTGTAACTGTAACGGCTACGGTTTATGCATAGATATCCCATTTTACGTTGAAAACTGTGGATTGAAGCCTCGGGAAGGGTAAAGATATGGACGAATTTTTTTTTTTTTTCTTTTTTTTTTTTTTTTATTGCAAGCTTGTGTAAGGATAAACGCGGAGGAAGTGGTGAAAATATACGTAGATTCGATTGGTAATAAATGTTTGCAGAATGCTAAAGAATGGGTGGCTATTTCACGTTACTGCCGAAGCTCGCCCAGCTCTAATTTGACGGGTTCTAGGAAGAATTTGTAGAAAAAGCAAAGCTAAACCAATCAATTCCAAGGATTTCTCATAAGCGCGACACTACGTTTCCTTTGAATTAATCTTAGTATACAAATCTCTAACACTCAAAGAACTTTCACCAAAATCTCAAGTGGTCATAATCCCTGCCGCACGTAATTCTGTATTCCCTTGATCGTCCATCATGTGTTATCACTCGGCTCAGTGCTCGCAAACAGTGAATTCTTTCTCGCCACTAATTTCAAACATCTCCCCGGAATCCTAGTCCTCCCACATTCTAGGGCTATGTGAGCAGATTATCTCAACTGTCATAGGTTATGACCAATAATACATCAGGCTTCGACCAGCGTGGTTACAGCGATGGACGGAAGCGCTGCTTCCGTTGATATTTGCGAGTGATACCTTATGATTTATCGCTTCTTGATACCGGTCCCTCCTAATAAGGTGGCATTTCGTGGCGTATCGTGCGGGTCGGTCCAAAAAGGTTGGAGGCTCGAAGAGAAACGATACCGTGAGATAATCGAGTTAGGTACTATGGGTCCAACGAAGAGTCAAAGCTCGTTACGAGAACCACTATCGATGCTGGGTAGATGTATATATTATTTCCCGCTCATACGCGAATTGTACTTTACCCGTCGAAGTTCCGACAGGGGCAGGATGCAAATCCATGATTGACGACATATGGATGAGGCAAATTTGTATGTTTGATACCGGAACATAAACACATGAATTCCGTGGCTCATAAGAAATGCAAAATGTAAGAATTGCTTTAACAACGCTAACGTGATAAAACCAAGTAAAAAGGTAGGTAGAGGCCGGAAAACTTCATATACACTGCTCCACCAAGCTGGGAATGTTCGAAATGTATAAATTCTTACTATAGCAGGAACCTAGCGTCAGTCATTACCATTTGAAGAAAGGGAAGAGAGGGAGCATGATACTCCTAGCTTTATCCCTGATCACACGCGCGTTTCTGGACTCCAATGGTTCATTCTTACCGTCATAATAGTTCTTGATTCTGTCGTATCTGAAATTGGTGTAATCATACTAGCCTGATTCTGGCGGTGGACATTCATAAGAGCAAAGTAATGAATAAATGAATTAATGGGATATATACGACGAAATTTTTCTATGCCCTCAAACAATGCTTGGATTTCTGTATCCGTCTGCTCGGCTGTTGCCTTATTCGCCTTTGCACTCACTCTCTCCCGTTTTTTACTTTCTCCTTCGTATGTGCAGTTACGTTTCGGGATCCTTCCACTTCCCACCCTGCGTCGGATGCAACTTCATTCCAAATACCATGTCTGTCTTCCCCATAGTCCTCATGTTCCTTTTCCTCTACCTTCTTGACATTATACTACTCTGTGCGAGACTTTGCTGCCCTCATCATCATCTTTTCGATATCGATTTTTTGCTTTGCCAGTATCCGATGCCCTTCTCTCTGTTCCCCTGCTCTGATCTCCAGTGACAACCAATCGTTATGTGTGATCTATTTCAAACCCTTTCATCTTCATAAGGTCATTGATCGCCGTGACTGTTTTAACTAGGTTTATTTTTTTGTGTCGGTGCCCGTTTCGCTACGAAATTTGTGACGATCTCCTGATCCCTTGTCTCATTGAGCAGGTGATCAAGTACTTCGACGCTAGCATGGAGACAAGTTAAGCGTTCTTTACTCTTCTCGGTGAGACTGTGTTCATGCTCGATTTCTCCATAAATCTCGTGGAGTAGATCATAATATCCATGGTCTTCGACAGTACCACGTTGAGTGTCTTGGAGGGCGCATTCCGATTTGAGGACAGTCTGGAGGTGATGTGGCATTTGGGATAAATCTCTGTTGATTCTTGAATATGAGATTGTAATTTTTCAAGGAGTGTTGGTTTCGTTCTCCATCTGCTCCTCTTCCTGCTCCTCTTCCTCATCCTCTTCTTGTCCTTTATCCTGCCTCTCATCCTATTCCTCGTCCTGCTCCTCTTCATGCTCTTCTTCCTTCACATCCTCCTGCTGCTGCTGTTGCTCTTCATGCCTTTCTTCCCCTCTTTCCTCCATGTATTTCGGAACAGTGAGGGGTTGTTTTCGGTGAGATCTTCGATTTCGAGGATATGTCGTGTCAAGCATTTCTACATCTTTTTCGTCTTCTTCGCCGTCCTGCTCCTGCTCAGCCCTTTTTCACGTCCTTCCACCTCTGCTTGAGACTCTCATTGCCTGTCCTCACGGCTGCTGGGGGGAGGTACTTACTTTCCCTGCAGCTCTTCTTCCAGACTCTCTTCGGACACTTTTCCAGACATGACGTTAGATATGAGCTTATCCATATCCTCCGAGCCTCCTCCGACCTTCATTCTGTACGAAAATTCCATGCTTACAGCTCGCAGTAATAGTTTTTGATGCTCCATTTTCGCCTCGTTTGCTGGGTTTAGTCCTGGAGGGTCTCCTGCGGAGCCGGTGGATTTACGCAGTCTTCCATGGCTGAGCTGTGGCCGGTCGTCTTTATGACGTTGAAACCCCCACCGTGGCTCTCGTCAATCATTGGACTCCTCGGCCGTCGGCTTAGAGCTGGAGAGAGGTCATTCATCCGGATCTACCGACGGTTCTTTACGCTTGTGCGGCTGTTCCAGGATTGGGGAGGCCTCAGGCGTGCCGCGTTATCTTTATTGAACTTTAATTACATGTATTCCCTTTCCCCACTTTGTCCGTCGTCTCTTTTTGGAGCTGTTGTGGTTTCCTCTTCGGTCCCGTTTCGTTGGAGCCAGATTCACTGTCGGATAGTGAAAGCCGCAGGTCGCTCCTGTCATTGTTGGCTTTCCGCGTCTCCTTTGTAGCAGGGCTTTTTGATCAGCCAGTATACTGTGCCATTGCCCTTTTTCCCAGGTCGCTTTTTTGGGCGGCTACTGTTGATAGAGGGATCTGGAACTTGGAAGGGCGTCTCCCGGGTGACAGGGGAGATTGTCGCTGGTTTAAGATCACCTGCCCTCCGGATGCGTTCAAGTTTGGAATACAGGCTTTGTCAGTATTGAATTGGGGCTCCATGAGAGTTGCTTCAGCGGTTTTATCGTCGTGCACTTCTCGCCCATTGCTACCTTATCGCTGCCGTTGTTTGTACTTCGAGTAGAACTGTAGACCTATGGGCAGTTCTCCCGAAGAAGAACGCGTGGATCGCTTCACGTTCATGTGTTTGGAGGGTTGTTCCACATATAGCCGATGTTCGAGTAGCAACAGCTCATCCGGGGTTGTCCTGCGAATCAATCCGTTCGGAGAAGGAACGAAGGGTAGCCTGGTAGATTCGAAAGCGCTGGCGGTGACCGGGAACGGAACGGAATCAAACGTCACTCTACGCAGTTCATTGCGTGGTGGGAGGAGTTTTAGACGCAGGATCGCCGGTTGGCGAGGAGAATTGAGCCATGGCGAGCGAGAGGAATTCGAGGTAGCTGGATACGGCGATGTGCGTGTTGACGCAGGGCGATTACAGGCCTTATTGGTTGTGGAGCTGATGTTTTCTCGACGCGCTTCGCGTGGCACGGGAGTGTAAAGTAGTGCAGTCGAAATTTTCACTGGCAGGGTACCTAAGTACTCTAAAGACTCGAGTACACTCTACATAGCTTGTGCAGGGTTTGCTACCTACTTTTGTATGTGTATCACCATTGTACATGTACTATACATGTACCTTGCACACGTAACATGGCAGGGTACCCTCGAAGTCACCTGATGGCGGGGAAGGGCCTGCGATGATGCAACCCGGCTTTGGCGAAGTTACTCTGCCAGTGGCCACCCAAACTCATACAAACGCCCCTTCGCGCCCCCACTTCTTCTCCGTGTTGCTGAGAGAGAAAAAGGAAACAGGACTGCAAGGAAACAAGGTAAAAAGAGAAACAAAAATTTATCTAGATACAAGTAGAAGTAATAAACATCGCTCCAGAGTTCGCCCCTCCATGACTTCGTCCATGACTTTGTCCATGCCGCCGCCTCCGGCACCCTCAGCTCGGCTCCCGCACATCGACGCCGCAAATCATGTATTCGTGGTGCCAGCGAAAAAAATACACACGCAGCAGGATCTCTTGCATTTCACGTCTTCGCCAGCGTATCGCACAATCGTGGGCTTTATCTTGCATCTGAATGCCGCGGTTTCTCCCTTCGATGCCGCCACAAATACGCTTCGCGATCCGGATCGTTTCGCGACAAATTCGCCCTTCGTGCATGTCTCTCCCGAGGTCGATGGCATCGTCTCCCTCATTCACGACCTCGAGTCTTTGATCGTGGCTGCACCCCCAGATCCAGGCCCTCGGCGGTTTGGAAACGTTGCGTTCAGGAAATGGCATGCTTTGGTGGAAGAGCAAGTCTCCTCCGGCTTGTTGGACAAGCACCTCTCCCAGCGGGTGCTTGTGCAATCCGCAAACGGGACGTCGGCAAAGGACGAGCTCGTGCCGTATCTCCTTGGCTCGTTCGGCTCTGCACAGCGCCTCGACTACGGAACCGGCCACGAGTTGTCGTTTGCAGCCTTCTTGTGCACTGTCTGGATCCTCGGCGGATTTGCTCCCGGCCGGGATGAGCTTGGCCTTGTGCTACGCGCTTTCGACGCCTACTTCCATCTCATCCGCAAGCTTGTGCAGACCTACACTCTCGAGCCTGCCGGATCGCATGGTGTTTGGGGTCTGGATGACCATGCGTTTCTGCCTTATATTTTCGGAAGTTCACAGTTGACCACCTACCCCCCAACGGGTACATCCTCAGATGAGCAGAGCGAAGCTTTCAAGAAAGTGAGCCTTTGCGATATCCCCAAGCCAGGGGATGTCGCCAACAGCACTGTTGTCGAGAGGGAGAGAGGTAGAAACTTATATTTCGGCGCAATCGGCTTTATATACGATGTAAAGAAGGGGCCGTTTTGGGAACATAGCCCAATTCTGTACGATATCTCGGGTGTTCAGGGCGGCTGGGGAAAGATAAACAAGGTAAGAATTTCACATCCGATTTTTTTGTCATTGCAGGTGCCATGCTTGAACTTGAAACATTAACGAAGACATTAGGGAATGTTAAAAATGTACAAGGCAGAGGTTTTGGGGAAATTTCCCGTAGTCCAACATTTCCCCTTCGGGAGTATTTTTGACTGGGGCTATTCCAGCGCCGCCGAGAATCGTTCTCTACCTTCTCTGCACGAGAACTCGAGAGAATCTTCCCTCGATGATTCCCCGGTAACTGTTACTCCATGGGCAAAGGTGTCGCAACAGTCACACAGCAGTATATCCGATATAGGCACCGCTAGAGCTCCATGGGCCCAATCTCACGCTTCTCCTATACCCTCAGCGACAACCATGGAACATGCGAAAGCGCCATGGCCCAGTCTGACTTCGATTACAACTTCTAAGCCTGGAGAAGGACCTGTCATCGGGAAAGCCCCATGGTCGGCACCACAACCCCCCCTCTTCCCAACTTCTGTGGGCATGCGCACAAGCCGCCCATCACCTCCTGGCCAGCTGGAAGCAGTCGGCACAACAAAGGCTCCTTGGTCTAGTGCTTCCAGCCCATCTCCAAGAAAATCCGAAGACATTCCGTTGACGCCACAGGCCACGGAGGCCAATTTAGGGCCGAGGAGGACAAGTTCACCAGATAGCAAACTAGCCACGTCGGAAGGAGAGGAAGCGGATAGACGAAGAGGGAGTATGGGGACCGGTGGGGTCAGGGTTGCAGAAACGGGGGATTTGAGGAGGAAAAGTAGTAGCGCGGGGAGCAGCAGCAAGAATCTGACCGCATCGCCGGGTGGTAACGACGAAGACACTTGGACAAAGTAAAGATCGGATGTCGTGATTGAGATTCACAACCACACGTAGGCACGGATGCATGCAAAAGGGCAGAATGCAACATGAACTGCTAAACGGTTGCGGCTGATAATTATACGTGATCGGCTTACACTTGCCGTTTTCTGATTGTGCTGGTGTTGTCGTGTTTTTTTTGGGATTATTATTATTATTATTATTATTTTCTTTTTCCTTTTTTCTTTTCCCTTTCATTCATTCATTCATTCTTTTTTTAATTTTTACTTTTGTTTTTATTTTTTTTGCGCTTACCTATGTAGAACCAAATGGAGGTGCATGCAAGCACGGGTGCAATGCTATTCAGTGTTTTTAAAATAACAATACCTTTCTTCCCTTACTCTTCTCCGTTCCTGTATTTCTTTCACCTATCCCTTTCTTTTCTTTCTATTTTGAGAGGAACAGCGTGATTTCATGAATTCCGGAGCACGCTTCCTCTGGACGGTCAAAGTGTGTTTGATATTGACTGGCGCGTTGTGTTTATATGTACGTTCTCCATAGAACGGTGCAATCAAAGCTGTTGCCGAGTGTGAATCCATGAAGCAGCGGAAGAGGCCAACGAGACAGATTGGCTTGGGGCAGGACCCTGTTGGCGATCCAAGCCCGTATAGGCCTAGTGCAGAACCCATGGTTGGTATTCAGACAATTCTCGCTTCGTGGCTGCAGTGTAATTTCTTTTTGGACTCTTTCCTCGTACATGTATGTACATGTACATGTACGCGGTGGTTAGCAGCCCCTTCGACATCTCTCCCGCTCTGGGTTCTTCTCCCTTTCCTCCTGTCCTTTTTGTTCCCTTTTTTTTTTTTTTTTCCAGCCCCCCCTTTCCTCTCTCAAATACGCTTTTTTTTTTTTTTTTTTTTTTTTTTTTTTTTTTTTTTTTTTTTTTCTTTCTTTCTTTCTTTTCTTTTCTTCACGTCGTGCGGCAGTACAAAGCTTGCCAGACAACATTCTCTGTAGTCACCACTACCAGCGTCGTGGAGAAGAGGGTGTGAAGGAAATTAAAGTGATTGGACCCGACAAATTCCAGCACTGCTGCCATCTATGCTACACGCGCATTACCGCCTGGAAGCTTGCGCTGGTGAGTTGTCATCCAATCCATCGGTTGGGGGTTCCCCCCGCAGTCGAACACAAACCTGCACTCCAAACACCAATCCACAATCCATTTGCAACGACGAAGGAGAAGCTCTGGAACGCGTCCTAGTTAGCCGTATCGCAGTTGGCTGACAGCGGCTTATGCAACTAGAGTAATAAATTCACTTGCTTTTACATCCCGCAGAAGAGCTATTCCAGTTAGTGTCCCATCGAAGTTCCTTTCATCCCCCCTACTTCCTGCACGGTTTTTACATATCCTTCGCTTTTTTTTTTTTTTCGTTGCTCCTGCTTGTCACTGTGCTGCCAGCCAGCTTTGCTAAAACGGGAGTTAATCTCAAACCATCACGTTCTTTAACCTCATCTCATCGCTCATCTGACTTTTATTCGGTCTTTGCAGAAATATAGAGAATAATCGAAAAAACAAAAAAAAAAAAAAAAGGAAGGAGGGGAAACAAAAAAAAAGAAAGCGACGCATACTCTCGATCATCCTGAAAAATGGCTGAACCGGCCATCATGTCACCTACTTCTGAACATGTACATTCTCCCTCAGATACATCTATTCCCGCGTCACCAGACGCAAATTCTCAACCTGATCCTGTAAAGGAGACTCATCAAGATGAACAGAAGGAGGCTTCCAAGAAACCCACTCTGTCAGGAGCTGCAAAGCGTCCTACTTCTGGCACAACTTCTTCCAGTGCTGCTCGCAATGCGACAAAGCCCAGCACGTCGAGCTTACACAAGCCACCTTCCAGGCCGCCAGCTAGTACTACCAGTGCTGCCCGCAAACCTCCGGCTCCCACTACAGCTGCTAAGAGGCAATCCACGAACGTTAGCGCTTCTGGAAGGACATCTGTCACTGGAAATCGTACACCGGGCACGCCGGAGAAGAAATCATCTGCTACTAGCAATTTGGACAGACGGGCGTCCCTCGCTCCCCGACCTGATTCCGCTGCATCCGTAAGGAGAGCTCCCACTACGTCAACCACTACCGCCGCCGGCCATAAACCAGCGCGACCTTCGATCTCTTCTAACACCAGTGCCGGCTCTGGACGTGCATCAGTTGCAGGAAATTCCCGCGATCTTACCTCTCCGAAACCTGGACACGGCTCTAGCCCTTCGGTCAACAAGCCCGGAACTCCGAAGAAATCTGTGGCATCTGCTCCTAATGGAAGACCTGGTACTACCTTCAGCGCAACATCAACTTTGAAAGCCAGGAGCGGCAATGCCGCACCCTCTGCAGGCATTGGTGCGGCCAGTACGATCGCCGCTAAAGAACTCGAGGAGCTTAAGGTTCGGATTGCCGAGCTTGAGGAGAAAAACAATGAGTTGGAGGATAAGAATCTCAAACTGGAGAAGCTTCTGGCTGAGGCGAAGGAAGAAGGTATTCATGTTAACGGAAACCATGTTGCTGCTGACAGTGTCACTGCTTCCTTCGAGATGGTTGAGAAGTACAAAGCAGAACAGGAGGCTGCTGTTGCTGAGTTGCAAGAGCTGAGGGCTCAAGTAATTACCTTGGAGGAGACTGTGGGTCCTATCCACTCACCTATTCTAATAGTGGGGTATTGAAGATTGTTTTTGTGACTAACGTGTTTTTAGATTGCTATTATTAAATCTGAGAACGAGAGTGAATCCGATTCTATTGCAGTTAAGCACGCGGAAGAGATCGATCATCTGAAGGGCGAGTTTTCAACGAAGGAGAAGGAGTTTGCCGAAAAGATCGAAAGTTTGGAGAAGACCATTGAAAACTTGAAGGGAGGTCATGCCGAGGAGCTGGCAAAAATGGCGACGGACAGGCAAGAGGTACTTTTATTCGCGATCTGTGATGTTTCCAGGGTATTCTAACTTGACATACGTGGAAGGCTGTTGAATCTGTCGAATCTAAGGCAGCGGCTGAGAACGATAAGTTGCAAAAGTCACTAGAAGCACAAAAGGTAGCGCATGACGAGGCGATTCAGGCCCTCAACGCGGATCTCGAGGCCGAGAAAGCCGCCAGCAGCGATAAATCGAGCGCTTCCGAAATACTTGTAGGGGAACTTAATGAGGAAATCGAATCTCTCAAGAAACGCTTGGAAGATTCCGCTGAAGCATCCCGGATCCAGACCGAGAAGCAATTCGAGACCATCGAGGTTCGAGAACGCGAGTTAACTGCGCTCAATGGGGTCGTCAAGAGCCTTCAGGATGAGATTGTGTTGGTGACTGAAGAAAAGCAAGCTCAATACGAGAAAGAGCTTGAAACTCTGAGGGGGAAACACGAAAGGGAACTTGAAGAGGCCACGGCAAAACTCGAGAAACTTGCTGCGGAGCACCAAGCTGAGCTGGAGCAAGGGTCTACAACCTTGGCGGCCCAGCTCCAAGAACGCAAAATCTCATCGGAGGCAAGGGAACAGGAACTTCTGCAACATATTGAAGTTGCAAAGAAGGAGGCTGCTGAGGCTATCGATGCTGCTCTTAAGATGGCCCAAGAAAAGGTCGACGCCATTGCGAAAGAAAACGAAGCTCAAAAGAAGGAATTCGAGAGGAAGATAGAGGGGTTGAAAGCCGAGGCCACGGGAAGTGTGGAGGAGAGAGATAGAGAGTGGGAGGCGAAGTTGGAGGAGTTGAAGAGAGTCACTGAAGAGCAGACTAAGTCTTTGACAAACCAGCTTGAGGGCCTACGCGAGACTTCTGAGAGGGAGAAGGAAGTGCTCCTTAAGAAGTTGGAAGATACTAAGAAAGAATCCGACGAAGCCGTCGCCGCAGCAGTTGAGAAAGGAGCTGAAGACGCTGATGCCCTGAAAAAAACCTTGGATACTCTGAACACTGATTTATTGGTAGGTCCATGGCACTTTTCGTGTAAATCAGGAAATCGATGCTGATGTGCCTACTTGATATTGCAGGATAAGGATGATCAATTAGCCCAGATGAAGAATGAACTTGAGAAGTCCGCCGAGGGTTTAGCGGCCAAGGCAAAGGTATTCCAATTATTCACATGCATATTCGGTATGTTTACAAAATATTTTTCCAGGAAATCGTCTTGTTGGAAGAAAAGCACGATGCGGTGCTTCGATCACAACAATCCGACCATGAAACCAAGCTTGAAGCTCTTGAACGCGGTCTCTCCACTGGTCAAGAGGAATATGCTTCTCTCCAAACCAAGTACGAGGAATTGTTGATTGAGCTCGAGACTGCGAGAAAAAAATATGAGGCCGACCTTGTAGCTGCCAACGATGCTCATCATGCTGAAATTTCCAAAATCACCGAGGAACTGAAGAATGACGAGGCGCAGAAGCAGAAGGATCTGATTGAGGAGTTGAAGAAAGCCCATGAAGATACCATTGATTCTCTTAAGTCTGCTCTCGAAGAAGCTCCTGATATCGACGATTTAAACACTCTCAAACAGGAATTGATCGAACAGAAAGCCGAGAACACCAGGAACGTCCAGAGCCTCCAAGCTTCAGTCCAACAATTAGAAACCTTGCGGACCGAACTCGAATCCCTGAACGCCGCTAAGGAGGAAGCCGTGTCAAAACTCCAGGAACAGGAGAGTTCAATAGCTCGAGTCAAGGTCGAAAAAGAACATCTCGTAGAGCAATTGGAAAAGCTGAACTCCGAACTTGCTTTATCGAAGGAGAGGGCCAATGCCGACGTCAAGGCATTGGAATCTATATATACCGTTCAAATCAAAGAGTTGGAAACGGAAAGAAGGTGTTTGAAGGAAAAGCTGGGCAATGTTGACGGAGGCTTGAAAGAGAAGGAGACGGCGCTTGAGACAGCGGCCCAAGATCTTGAAGCTTTGAAGCGAGAGCTCGAGGCTACTAAGAACGAGAAGGAAGCTATTCTCGAGAGCATGACAAGTGAGGTGGAAACTCTCAAGAGGGAGAAGGAGATTGTAATTGGAGTTGTGGAAAAGGAGTTTGAGACACGAAAGAAAGAGAGTGAAACCGCTTTCGAGGCGGCTTTGGGAACTGCAAAGAACGATTGTGAAAACGCCAAGGCGGAAGCTGAAGCTATCAGACAGGAACTGGAAACTGTTAAGAAGGAACAGGAAATCGCGCTGGAAGAGGCTAGGAGAGAGATAGCTTTTGCTGTCGAGGCGGCGTTGAAGGGGAAAGAGAATGAGATGGAAGTCGCCTTAAAGGAGAGTACCATCGTTTTTGAGGGCGCTATTAAGGAGAAAGAATATGCTCTGGAGAAGGCCATCAAGGAGAGAGAAGAAGCTTTTGAAACGATTTCTAAGGAAAAGGAAGTCGCCCTTGAAGTTGCTGAGACGAAAAAATCCTACGTTGAAAACGAGTTGAAGGCCGCGAACGAGAAACTTGCAGCCTCTCAAGGACTCGTTCAGGAGAAAGAGAATGCTCTGGAGAAGGTTAACGAAGAAGTCAAGGAGTTGGAGGCCCACGTCAGATCCTTGAAGGAAAAGGCTGCGACTGCCGAAGCTCTTGTGCTTGAAAAGGCCGCCGCTCTTGAAAACGCGACCAAGGAAAGCGAAGCCAAACTTAAGGTACTTCAAGCTGAACTGGCCGAACAACAACTTGCGTTGCAGCAGAAGGACGAGGTGAGCAGTGGAGAAGATCCCTCTTCTGTTGGTGGTGAAGGTGGAGAGAATGGTGAAGTTAAGAAATCTGTCACAGGAATTGTCAGCATCCCAATCTCCCAATGCCGATGTGAGTTTCATACAAGCAGGGCGCAATTTATGATCTAGGTTGACTAAGGGTTACTTTTGCTTCTTCCAGATGACGAGACTTCAAGCACAAATCGCAGCCCTCGAAGGCGAGAACGAACATTTAAAGAGTGAAACCACTAGGTGTGTATATCACTCGTCGCCCCAGCCTTTGTGCCTTTTTTGTTAGAATTGTCGTGCTTTTTTTCCGTTTTGGTTGGACGGAGGGGGGTAGGGGCCATTTATTTTTGCCTCACGTCTTCTCCGTCTGATTTTCAATGTACCTGTTCAACTAATCAATGCGGTGGTGACTATTTTTCCTTGGGGATGCAACTGCAGGATGCTTAATATGATTGAGAATATCCGTCCGAAATCTCCGGTACTAGCGGCGTAAAATTTCTGGAGGCAACGCTGGGGATTTTCATACGGACAGGGGAGCGGCAAAAATTGGGATGGTTGTGTGCTCATATTTTTTTTTTCTTTTTTTTCCCCCCTTTTTATCGATGTTATGAAAGCGGATATGATTGTGGGCTATTCTTTTCTGTTACCTCTTTCTTTTCCGTTTAATTATGCTAGGTAATCTGCGCACTGAAATGGGATACGAAGGTGATTGGGGGAGATTATGCTAAAAAGTTGTTGCGGGTGGGGATTCTTGTAAGTTGTGGGTTTATTTTCTTTATGTGGGACGATGTTTGGTACATGCCACGCATATTCCTTGTGGCCTGTATGTTCGTTATTCGACTTGGACACCAGATGGGGATTATATG
>JABYPW010001796.1:0-13630 GCA_016880775.1 Phymatotrichopsis omnivora
CCCCTTAAAAAAAAAAAAAAAAAAAAAAAAAAAGCTACCTAAGGATAGTTTTTCCACCCTCGGATATTTTTCCATACACATGTAATCGTAATCAGTACGAAAATAATTCACGTGGGTTCTAGATACAATAGCACCGCAGCGATATACTTATGGTAACGCTGCTTCGACACCACACGCATCTCAATGAGACATGGCAAAATTACGATGTTAGAATTTTTTCTTCCGAGAGATGCCTCCATCTTCTAAAACTCCCATAATAGTATCAGCCACTTAACTTTAGCACCATTCATACTCGTTACACCCTTATGTCCTCAACTATCGATCTCCCAACTCCATTCATATCTACATAGTTATACGAATCTTAACATTTTCCGGTAATTCCCTTCCTCTTCACATACTCCGCAAAATTTCTCGAAAACCACGAAGTCAATACCGGACTCCGTGACCGTGAGCTTTTGAACTTTTGACTCTGGTCGCTCGCAGGGCTTAGGATTCAGGGAAATTGTTACATGTGAAATGGTATTGGTGCAAGCCACGTGATTAAATAGCAGATGGATGGGAATTTTCCGCAGGGAAATACACCTGCTGAAATATGGCAAGAGAAAAGTGTATGGCCGGCGATAGTGGACAAAGGCCCCCTGCATTTATGCGAGGAATAAAGCGTTTGTATGAAGCCACTTTTAATTAAACCTAGCCACCTAAATGTATTTAGCCAGCTTCGAAAATATGTCAAACCACACACGAGAGTAACTCACATATGACAAGTCTAATATTAGTACCTTTAACTATGTATTTCTTGACTTGATTATATTTTAGCGTATGAATATAAATACAAAAATAATAATTATAGGCGTATACTTCCATAAAATGTTTACCTCTCCACAGCTAATGATTTTTTCGGTCCTTAAGAAAACATATGCCAAATTATTACGAGCCTCAACTCTGATCGCTCAGATTCCTTAAAGTCTCTCGATAGTTCCTGATAGTTGATAGAGAGTTCAGCTTACTTCATAATGACGAAAATTGTACATGTAAATGTACATGTACGCATACTTGTTTTGCCGGAACCGTCCAGCACCTCTAGGAACCTTTAAATATTTCGAAAGAGACGAGGCAAACTGTGATGAATCTCATAACAGCGCAACCTTTTCGCTTAGGGATATGAAAATTGCTAGCGCCCCATCGAAAATTTTTTTACTTTACTTCGCACATAAGTTTAATCATGAGAGAGACGAAACTATTTCGCCGAGTCGCGAACAAATAAGTCATGCAGATAATAAATTGGAAATGGCAACAAACTTACTTTGTGGATACACTCAAACAAAAATCGCTTACCTAACATTTTGAGCTGTGCAAGGTAAACTAATACAGAAGGTTTGTGCTCTAAACAAATACAAAAGGAGATTATTATAAAAAAAAAAAAAAAAAAAAAAAAAAAAAAAAAAAAAAAAAAAGGCAACACAAAAGGTAAATACTTAAAGGACTTTTGTCCACTATCTCTGGCTTTAAAGGTGGACAAAAGTGGAAAAAGATACATGAACCCCTTTTGAAGATGTAAATGGTCTATAGTAAATATTTTGGCTTGGAAGGATGTATATGCCACAGTTCAGATACACAGGGTGAGGTTTTAATATGTATATACTATGGAGGAGAAATGTATATAATATGTCATAGATATGTGTGTTGTAAAAATATATATTGCACTATGAAGATATTTATTACATTTCACAAAGATATATAACAATAAGAGAATATATGCTACACTACAGAGATATATATTTTCTAAAAATTTTTTAGCTAGATTTTGTTCATTGAAAAAGATAGAGAGAGAGACAGAGAGAGAGATTTTAATTTTTCCTTAATACAGTTTTACATCCTCCTCTACAGTAGTTGTTGAAAAAAATAGTATCCCTTACTTTTGATGCTTTTCTATTTGTAAAACAGATACTGTCTAAACTCTATATCTATAGATTCTGGTCAACTACAAAAATGTTTTTGTTTAAAAAATAGGTATTGAGTTAAAAGAAAAGCTCTAAAATTTTCATTACATGCCCTATAGTATTTTTACCTATTTAATATTAATAATAATAAAAAATAGAAGAAAAGGGGGAGAAGTTAAGAGAGGGTATACTGCTGTTATAGTAATTTCACTCTATTCTATAAAAGTAACCTCTTAAGATTTTTAAAGAAAAAATAAATTGAAAAAAAAAAAGTAAAATAAAGATTTATACACTATAATACTATAGAGTTCATAATATTAAGAAAATATTCCCTTCTAAGGAATAACTTAGACTGACTCTCTTAAAGGTTAGGAATATCATTTATTATCCCCTCTTCCAAGGAGTAATAGCTTTGAACATATTAGTAGATATATAGTTATAAGATAACCTATATATCATTAGCTATTAGTGCTATTTAGGAAAGGTATATGTAACTTCTACTAGCCTATGCTATGAAAGGACATTGTACATTATATCATGTCCTATAACCAGTGTCAACTAAATAAGGCTATGAGACATAAGACCTATAGGTAGCTTCTTCCCTTGGAAGTCCCTTACAAGCTGTAGGAATCAATCTCCATAGATTTCATCATAGACCTTCCCTCCTTAAATAGCTATACTTACATTTGAGTGATAGTTGATTAGTTCATAAAGATAGCATATTTTATTCCTCTTCACATGAACATCAACTAAAAGGAATTGGCAAGTGTTTTTATCACCTAGATTTAGAAATATTATGGCCTCCTATCCAACATAGTGAGTGACCAGGACCCCAAGTTCCAAGCTTGGTAGAAAATTATGATAGAGTACCTAAAGGTTAAGCTCTTGATGTCCATAGCTAATCAACCCTGAACAGATAGGTAAATAGAATACCTAAACTAGATATTAGAAGCCTACCTTTGAAACTATATGATGTTTGATCAATATAACTGGTCACTCCTCATTGCCTTAGCTGAGTTTGCCTATAATAACTTGGTCTCCTCTAGCATAAACTAAAGTCCCTTTTTCACTAACTATGGATATTATCCATCCCTAGACATGGTCAGCACCATCAAATTCTACCAAGGATCTAAAACACTTGAGTAAAACTGGCAGGAAATCTATCAAAGACTCCTCACTGTCTAGAAATACATAGTCTTATGGTACAATAAGAAGTATATAACCTTTCTAGAACTAAATCCTGGCAACCTCATCCTGCTCTAAAGAGACAACCTACTAACCCAGAAATAGTCCCAAAAATACCATGCTAAGTATGCAGGCCCCTTCCAAGTCATAAGCAAGGTTAACCCAAGAGCATACAAACTGAAGCTCCTATACACCTAGAAAATCTATCCTATCTTTTATGTCTTATAGTTGTAACCCTACAAAACCTCAGAACAATATCCTAGGGTAGCTTCTCTGACTCCTTAATATAATGATGGAACCCTAGTATACTACATCAAGCAGATCACCAAATACTAGTTTAATCAGAAGAGAAAGTATTATGAGTACTATGTACTCTAGGAAGGATACTTGGAAGTATGGGCTTAATGGGAATGGCTGGAGAACCTACTAGTTAATAGGGAACATATTGTGACGGATTACCCTATATGGTTTGTATTTGACTCAGTAAAGATACCTCAGGTATGCTTCACAAATGCTAATAAGTAAACTTAGATATCTCAGCTAAATAAAAGCTCAACTGGAAGATATCATTCCTATGACAAACAGGGTAGACTTCAAATGTTGAAGGTGAGAAAGATGAATATATTCTTTAAGGCTCAAAGATAACTTAAGGCTTTCACAATGGTGATCGCAGAGAAGACAAGGTAGCTATGTACTAAAGAAGAAAGGAAGGAAAGACAACAAGACATGAATAACCGCGCACTTATATATCCTATCCTTTACCTGAGCTAATAAAGAGATGACAAAGGAAATAGAAACACAAAGAACTAAGACCCATTCTAGACCATCTCCTGATTCCTAATCTCCGAAAACTGTAGAAGAGTCTGGAAAGGACAGGACGCGATTAGTACTAGATTTGACTATGATTGCCTATCACTCTCTTGACCCTCACTCCCGATTAGTGATAGTCTCTCATAATACGAGTCCGATTGCCTGATCATGACCTTATGGCTGACTAGGCAAATATCACATCATGCTGATAGCTGATCATATGCCTGTAGGGCTAACTTCCAATACTTAGTTAAGGCTAATGGCAAAGCCACACCATGCTATGCCACGCCACAAGGTTATGTGACAGAGGATCGTCTCCAGAGCACTTAACACAATGGTGAAGGGTAGAGACGGCATACTCATATGTTGACATTCTAAGCATAACCTCCATCATAGTGCATTGTCCAGGTACCTTGATGCTGACCACTACCGGTGTTCATAACACATATTAATTAGCTGGTTGATTTTCAAACTAAGAACCCAACCACCAGAACAATAGCAAAAAGGCTTAAGGAGGCTCTACCTACAAAGTAAAGGAGAGTAGGTTAAGTAAGTATAATCTCTCCCCTACTCACTGTCAACTAAAACTGGCAAGAAAAACCAGAGGTTGTAAGGATATATGCTCCAGCAATAACATCAGTATAGATGTAGACTAATCCTTTTCCTAGACTCACTTGAAATCCTTGAGAGTATTAGAGAGACTTTAAAGTATGCAGACTGGCTAATATCTTATGCACAATAAGGGTATTGGATATTATGATAGGCATAGTGTTACAGTTCCATGGTACCACAGACTTGCACGATAATAGACTAGTACCTAGAATGCACTGAGTTAGTGTTATACCTATCATAGCTAGAAGGCCCTGCCTGACTTGTATGACTCTGCCTTATTAGTCCTACATATAACACCTCTAGTGTACTGCCATAGAGTAACATCCTGTAGCTAGTAATATCTATGTAACCACACTTGATCAGAATATCAGCACATTGCATGGGGACTTAGTCACCCTTGTAGAATATGTAGCCTGACCAATCAAGCCAGTCATCATGAGAGGATATGACATATCAGAGGTTATAGTAATTCATTCCTCATATATTGCTAATGTTTACCTATCTAGTACATAGACTCTTCTAGGCTATACAAGATTAGATATTAGTAATCAGAAAGATAATCATGGATGATCTGTCAGGTTCTATTTCCTTCTATCTCCTTTATTATCTATGAGTTATTTCTTAGGTTAGAAATTGGTATTTAAAGGCAGGCTGTTAAACATTCTTTATCCTTTTATCTAGAAATGGGAATAGAGTTTCGATATTCTTTATCCCGAAGGAAAAGAGTATAGACATTCTTTATCCTTACGCTCCTCCAGAATCTCGATACCCCCTGACCTTGGGGTGAAGGTCCTCCTCACTAGCTCATACCCATGCTAGTTTCCTCTGTTTTGCAGCACATGATGATCTCTTTTCAGATACTCCAGATGTCCCACACCTTCCTGGCTATACAAACCATGGCCTAGCAAGACACTTCTCTCACAGCAATAACTGAGATACATCGTCATCACTATCAATGAATGTCTGAAGACCTGACCACATTAAGCGAGCTGGCGAGCAGACACCCATAATCAGTCTCCTTACAGAGGTTATGACACAGGATCATACTATCATTCCAGGCTTACTTAGCGAACCTCCGACTACGCAACAACCCCATGAAACTCTCAGATCTCCTAGGAGGGGTACCCAGACCCCCTGGAGCATTGCAACCAAATCTACCGAGGATGCAGCGGCATCTGACTCCTCTTTTCCACAGTTATAGTGGCTGACCTTTACCTTTTTTTTCACAAGTGGTTATACAGTTGGGAGAGATAGAGGATTTCCTTTGTTCTAAGGCTAATATGAAAGGTAGGAGTGGAGGATTTCCTTTATTTGTAGCCATGTTGCTCATTTTATTTCCTCTTTTCATAGCTAGGCCATCCTATTAAGTTAGTGTAAAAAGCCACCCCAATCTGGGAAGAGTGTATATAGCTTTTAGCTTAAAATAGGAATAGAGTTTCGATATTCATTATCCTCAGACTCCTCCAAAATCTCGATCCCCCCCCCTAACTTAGGGTGAAGGTCCTCCTCGCTAAAGCCTACACATCAGGCTGTTCTCTCTTTTTTTTTAGTTATCATACCTTTCTGACTATATAAAACAAAGCTTAGTGAGACACTTCTCTCATGGCAATAACTGAGATACATCGTTATCCCCATCAAACATCTACCTGAGGCGTAACTGTGTTAAGCGAGCAGGCCAAGCGGGCAACCTATGGTCAACCCCGCTTTAAGCAACATTACTGTATAGGATCGTACTGCCATACTATGTCACTTAAGCAAGCTAACCACCATCACCACAACACTCTCAGAGTTCCTAGGAGAGGTATTCAGGCCTTCCAGAGTGTCACAGCCTACAAACTGAGGACACAGCAGCATCTGACCCCTCTTTCTCTCAGTTGTGTTGGGTGACCTTTTCTTTTTGATTCGTTAAGTGACTAGACAATTTGAACGGTAGTTCTTAGGAGTGTAATCAGTGATTTAACCTTGTTATTTTTAGGTAACAGTGTTCAGACACGGATCTCTATAAAGCCTATTATCATGTCTATTAGTTAGGTTTACAGTTAGGGGAGGCAGAGGATTTCTTTTGTTTAAAGGGTAATGCGAATGGCAAGAGTAGAGGATTTCCTTTGTTTTAAGCCATGTCACTCATTTGATTTCCTCTTTTCATAGCTAGACTATTTGATTAAGTTGGTAGATAAAGTCGCCCTACTATAGGGAGAGTGTAGATAGCTTTTAGCTTAAAGGGAAATAAGTTTTGATATTCTTTATCCTATGGGAAGAGTGTATATAGCTTTTAGCTTAAAAAATAGGAAAGGAGTTTCAACATTATTCATCTAGGACTAGGTCCCAGTACATGAATGTAATGAACTGTGGTCATGTACTTTCCTACTTGTTACATTCTCCTTGGGTTTCCTATTGTTAGTGATGTTCTTTGGAATTCCACGTTACAAGTCATGAATTATCACTTGGTCATGTATGGTCACTCATGTTCAGCTGTCTGCCTTGCGAAGGTCATGAGAACAGTGTTTAGATTGAATGACGTATAGAAAAGGGTCATGTGGACAAAACAGGTTTTACAGAGACTGCTCTAGAAGGGAGGCAGTGCTCTTGGTGATTGGTATAAAAGAGAAGGAAATCTCGTGGTCCTGTATTTCTTTCTCTTTCTTCTTCACGCAGTATCTTAAGTATACACCTTAGGAATAAAGAGTTATTCCCATAAACCTTCAGCACATCGTTGCCTCACTCAATGCGTACCTCTTGAGTCCTCTAAAGAGTTGTGTATCTTCTTCCATCCTGATTTACCCAAAACCCCCGATACAGACTGAGCATCAGTTGTATCGCTGAAGGAGTTGTCCTTTACAATGAAGGAATAATAGGAAATGAGGTTGCTAATGAAGAAGCCAAGAAAGCATCACAGTTCCTCCCTAAAAAATCCTCCAAGTGGAAAATCATCCTCTCAAGAAGCACAATAAAGTGCAGAATCAAAGCATCAACCTGAGAATGTCTTGAACAGTTCACTAGAAGGAAGAACCCCCAAACTAACAAGTACGATCACCTACTGAGATTTACAGCCATGAGAGTGTATCAGTTTCGCACAGGATATGCTTACATCCCCAACTTCAAACTATGGGACTGAGAACATAACATATGCCTCTATGGAAACCAATAAAGCATCGGACATTTCCTCCTTGAATGCCCCTCCCTGCATAGCCCTAGCCAGGATATCCCTAAAAACTCGGACTTGAAAATAATCCTCTATAACTCCACTGATCTATGGGAAAAATTCGTAAAGAAAGGACTAGGAAGACTGCCCAGTAAAACTAGCCTACCAGAGCCCCCCAGAGTAATCTTAGAATAGAGAGAGCAGAAGGTAAGAGAAGAGGAGGATCGCATTACTTTCAGAAGCAAGAATGGAGTGGATTAGGTGTTTCAGAGGATTTTTCTTCTTTTTCCTTTTTTCTTTTTTCTTTTTTCTTTCTTCTTTTCTCTTTCTTTTCCTTTTCATACTATGATGCTCCTTTTATTTCCTTTTCTGAACAGTTAGTCCATTCTATTAAGTTAGTAAATTAAGATGCCCTACTAGAGGAAAAGTGTATATACAAAAATGGGAATAGAGTTTCAACATTATTTATCTAGCTGTATAAAGGGTTACCCTGACAGGACTTAGCGATGTATTACTCCCTCTCTTAGTTAGGCCATTCGATTAAGTTCGCAAATAGTACTACCTGCTAGAGAGTGTGACTGAAGGAAAAGAGTTTTGACATTCTTTATCTCTCCCTCTCTTGGTTAGGCTATTCAATTAAGTTCGTAAATAGTACCACCTGCTAGAGAGGGTGACTGAAGGAAAAGAGTTTCGACATTCTTTATCTCTAGGCTCCTCCAGAATCTCGACAACCCCCCTACCTTGGGGTGAAGGTCCTCCTTATTAAAGCCCATATATCAGGCTAGTCTCTCTTCTTTTAAGTTCTCATACCTTTCCAACCATATAAAATGAAGCTTAGCAAGACACTTATCTTGTGACGGTATCTTAGATACATCATCATCCCCTCTCAATGTTTACCTGAAGGCTTGACCATGTTAAGCGAGTAGGTAGAGTAGGCACCTATGGTCAACCCTGCTTTAAGCAACATTGCAGTATAGGATTGTACTACTGTACTATGTTACTTAAGTAAGCTGACCGCCATCACCGCAACACTCTCAGAGTTCCTATAAGAGGTATTCAGGCCTTCTAGATTGTCACACCCTATGAACTGAGGATGTAGCGGCATCTAACCCCTCTTTCTATCAGTTGCATTGGGTAACCTTTTCCTTTTCTATGTTAAGTTACCGGATAATTTGAACGGTGGTTCTAAGGAGGGTAATTAACAATTTAACCTTCTAGTTTTCAGGTTACAGTATTCGGACACTGATCTCTATCAAGCCTATTGTTGTATCTATCGGTCAGGTTTACAGTTGGGGGAAGCAAAGGATTTCTTTTGTTCAAAGGGTAATGTGAATAGCAGGAGCAGAGGATTTCTTTTGTTCAAAGGGTAATGTGAATAGCAGGAGCAGAGGATTTTATTTGTTTCAAGTTATGTTGCTCATTTTATTTCCTTTTTTTATAGCTAGACTATTCGATTAAGTTTGTAGATGAATTCGGTCCACTATGGGAAGAGTGAATAAAGCTTTTAGCTTCAATAGGAAATAAGTTTTGACATTCTTTATCTCAGGCTCCTCCAGAATCTCAACAACCCCCCCCACCTTAGGGTGAAGGTCCTCCTCATCAAAGCCCACACATTAGGCTAGTCTCTCTTTTTAAGTTCTAACACCTTTCTGACTATGCAAAATGAAGCTTAGTAAGACACTTCTCTTACGATAATTCCCAAGATACATTATCATCCCCTTTGAATATTTAGCTTACACCTGGCTATGTTAAGCAAGTGGGCAGAGCAGGTACCCATAGTCGACCCTGCTTCAAGCGACATTATGGTATAGGATCGTCCTACTATACTATGTCACTTAAGGTAGCTCACCGCCACTACCGTGACTCTCTCAGAGTTCCTAGGGGAGGTGTTCAGGCCTTCTAGAATATCACACCCTATGAACTGAGGATGCAGCAGCATCTAACCCCTCTTTCTCTTGGTCACATCGGGTGACCTTTTCCTTTTCTACAATAAGTGACCTGACGATTTAAATGGTAGTTCTGAGGAGGGTAATTAGCGATTTAACCTTGTGGATTTCAGGTAACAGTGTTTGGACAATGATCTCTATCAAGCCTATTATCGTGTCTATTGGTTAGGTTTACAGTCAGGGCAGGTAGAGGATTTCTTTTGTTTAAAGGGTAATGTGAATGGCAGGAGTAGGGGATTTCTTTTGTTTTTAGCCATGTTGCTCATTTTATTTCCTCTTTTTATAGCTAGACCATTCAATTAAGTTCGTAGGAAAGTTACCCCACTATGGAAAGAGTGTAGATAGCTTTTTAGCTTGATTGGAATAGAGTATCAACATTCTTTATTTTCTCCTATACTATAGTCTTTAACTTTATGCAGATTCTTTTGTAAACACGAGTTTAGAAAATGAAAAATGAGTAATCATCATCATCTTTATCTTGTCCTGAGTGATATACTATAGTCATCGACTGCATACGCATAGCCTAAGTAGCTATAGAAGAAGTATAGTAGTTACAGAATTGAACTAAATAATCATCATCATCATATTTATCTTCTACTTCCTTTCTTCCTTAGCTTCAAGACTATCTTAAAGTCTTAAGAATATATTTATCTTATCTTTGCAACTTTACTTCTTCACTATTCATCTGTTATTAGATGTAGGAAAGATCTTATTCAGTTGAGAAGAATAAGTTGAGATATCTGAGTTCACTCAGTAATACTTATAGCTTCATACCTATAAGGTTTTTACTGAGATTTTTCTACCTCTTGATATATACACCATTAATAACTATTGTATAGATATGGTGTGTACACTTATTTAAGAGCAAAGATATAATCACATACATAGGGGTGTCAGGATGTACCTTTATCTGCTAAGCACTATTAGGGTAACCTTCATATAGCCATTGTATTCATCAGTCACATTTACTTACATAGACTCAACAAGTAATTATAGAACTATGTATAGTCTAGAAAAACTTGCTTATACTATAAAACCTATAACCAACCTAGAAATCATAGTATTAAGGAGAAGTGCAATTAGGATTTAAACCTACAACATTGTACATTACTAAATAACAATACTAGGATAGCTATAGTACTAGACTATCCTCACCATAGTTATATATATATACTAGTAGTAGCTACCTATACCCCTACCCCCCTAAAATATGTAAATTAATTAAAAGACCTAGTTAATATATAATAAAGCTCTTAATACCTAGAAGGTATATTTTAGCCTTATTCAATATATTAGTCAAATTTCTTAAATTCTCCCCTCTAAAAATAGATATTATACACTGGCAGACACACTATGAGAAAATCCTACATCATGAATTCTAGCTTATTAATATTAATAGCACCTAGATAATGCCTATCAGACTGGTAATGTATATAGGATATTTTGTGTTGGTAAAGTATACTCTATACCAGCACTACCTAGTCTATATAGCAGAAGCAAACAAATACTTTAGCAAGCTTAAACATAATAATATAATCTACAAAGGTCTTAGTCTATATAACCATAGAAGGCTAGTCATAGTAATACTTATACTACAAATGATATATGTTACCACAGTCTTATATTAGGCACCACAGTCTTCGACCTATATACTAAGTCCATACAACTACTCACCTCCCAGTTTCTTAAAATAGCCTAGTAGGTAACTATATACCATAGGAATACCAATGCATACCAAGTCCTAGTACAAGTTAAAATACCTATACTAGAAGTATAGATTGCTTACCTTAGGAAAAAGTATGCCATAAAGGTTTCTCTTATCATATAATAAGAGTACCCAATAGTCTACTGCTTGTAATTTTACTTTTATCATAGAGTTAAGAGGAGATAATAATCTTATATAAAGAGGAGCAAAATATATTCTTATAGCTTAAAGATGGTATAAGACTTGAGATGAAGGCTAGAGAGAAGAAGAAGAAATATAACATATCACTCATCTACTCCCTCTTAAATACATAATTCTAAGTAAGAGATAACCAAGGAATTGATAAAGGAAAAGAACCCCAAGAATATTCTATTATAATTCCCTACAACTCTTTTATAATTCCCTAGAAGATAATTGAACTAGATTAAGAATCAGCTTTTGGATTAGCAAGATCATCTATAGCTTTTAGAGGGGATACCTCCTCAAGTCATGTCCTCTAATAATGCAGATAATTAGTATATCATGATGACATTAAGGTGATAAACCTCATCATTTATTATGTATAGCCAATCTTATGTATAATATATTGTCAAATCCTCACCTTACTTTGTTAGAGCTTAGTGGTGATAACATACATCACATGGTCCTATGGCTTACCTCAAAGGAATGGATAGTCACAGATTCTGATATGACCCTTTTATTAACTTAGAAATAAGTTCTGTACATGATCTACTACCTGGGAAGACTATAGGAACAGTATTCTATAACACTAAATATCTACATAGCAGGAAGCTCTCCACTGCATACCTAGACAAAGCTATGAAGTATATCATTCCATATCTTCAAACTAGGAAATAATTCTATAGGATAGCATATAAGGGTTATATCAGATAGGCCATATCAAGGTTACCCTAATAGTACTTATCAAGTATCACTCCTATGTATGTGACTATAGCTTTACTCTTAATTGAGTGTACCTGACCTATTTATATCATAGTAACCAAGGAAACTATAGGAAGGGGTGATATAATATTCACTTTATAGTGAGGATAGTATTATGGTTTAGCTATCCTAGTATCATTGTATGGTAACACATAATGTCATACATTCAAATCCTGCTTATGCCACTCATAATATACTACAATTTCCTAGTTATTTATAGGTTTTGTAGCATAAGCAAGTTTTCCCTGCCTGTACATAGTTCCCTAATTACTGGTGAGTCTATGTATACAAATATGACTGATAATCATAATAGCCATATAAAGGTTACCCTCATAGCACTTAGCAAGTATCACTCCTATATATACAACTATAGCTTTTCTCTTAATTAGGTATACTTGACCTATCTATATCATAGTGACTGAGAGAACTGCAGGAAGGGGTGATATCAGACTAGCTTATTAAATAAAGGTACATACATAACACTCATATATTTTGGACTATATGAGGCTTATAATTGAGTAAATAATATTATGTCTGAATAATAGTAATAGAGGAAGTCTACTATAAGGATAATATTAGACTATCACTGTATATTGCAGAAGAAATCCAGGCACAAATCAATAGTAAAATAATAGAATAGTAGAAGTACATAACAGGAGATAAATTAAAAAACCTAGAAGAAATATCACTCTAAGAGAACCAGATATTTTAACTCAGTATAGAAATCACTAGCTAGATCTCTCAAATGTAACCATAGAAATTATACCTCTTAACAAGTATACATTAGGGACCAAATGATCACCTATATACTTAGTGTTACCAGTATTATGAGACCATCTAGTATGCTATCCTAGTATACCCTACTAGAAAAGAAGAAAGAGAGAAATATATACCCTAGCTATGTGAACTAGAAAGAATGTTCTAGTCATAGGAAGATACAAAAGGAATAGCTAACTCTATCACCAAAACCAGGACTAGACTATATAAAAGATTACCCTATATAGATTATAAGACTCGGTAAAGATACCTCAGGCATACTTCACAAATACTACTGAGTAAACTCAGATATCTTAGCTAAATAAAAGCTTAACTAGAATGATATCTTGCCTACAAGATCAGGGTAGACTTCTATGTAGAAGAGAGAAGAACAAATATATTCTTTGAGGCTTAAAGATAACTCAAAGGCTTTCACAATGGTGATCACAGAGAAGACAAGGTAGCTATGTACTAAAGAAGGAAGGAAAGAAAAGACAAAGACCTAGTAACATATATTCCCTAACTATACACCTTTATCCTCCATCAGGGTGCCACTTTTACTAACTTAATAGAATTAGCTAAAGGCAAAAAC
>JABYPW010001797.1:0-13630 GCA_016880775.1 Phymatotrichopsis omnivora
GGACATGAGAATTTCTAAGTGTTTAGTGAGAAATTTAAAACTTGTTCCACCCAGAGATTGCTTTCCTGCGCCGGAAACATACCCAAGCACATGGTGAGTAGTGCCATTATCCGTTTTACCCTAGGTATTCCGTTATTAAATCTAGTGGTTTAGGAATGCTCGTTACGATGCCGTCTCTATTGTTACTTCCACCAATGCCTGGTTTGACGGAAACATTCTACAAGATGGTGACGAAGACGTCCCATTAGAGCATTTTATAGATGGCTGGTTCGTCGACCGTTATGACGGCCTTTTCGACGCTGAAGATGGCTCCGACAACATCACATTCTCGCACGTATATCGTCCTTCTATCCTTCCTTCCATCCAACAAACAACTAATATTAATCTTCAGAACATCGTTCGCAACCACCACAAATCCTTACTTCTCGGAGGTGGCAACAAAGAAGCTGACCGTGACCTCGGAAAAATGCGTTTCACAATCTTTGGAAACCTTTTTAACAACTCCGATTCACGTAATCCGTTAATGCGTTTCGGAACTTTCCATATTCTTAACAACGTCTTCGAGTCTACCAACAATAATAATCCGATATTCTCTTACGGTGTCTCTTCGCTGAACCGGAGAGATACCGATGTGCACCCGTTCCAGTACCATCTGGGAGTCTACAACCAATCTTCCGTCCTCCTCTCCGGAAACGTATTTACTCAAGATGGGACTGTACCGGACGACGTGACGAGGATATTTACGTACTCGGATCTGACGAGAAGCGATATTCCGGCGAAGTTGTGCGTGAAGGACGTGGCTTTTGTGAGCACGTTTAACGGACAACCGGTGGATTTGGAGGATGTGGCGAAGCAGCTGTTGGCGAATGATGTCGCGGATGGGAATGCCGTGGACGGAGGTCTGGTTTTTGGATGTGACGAGTTTGGAGAAATTGAGGAATTGCCCGAAACTTTAGCTACTGCCGATGAGGTGGCGAACTATGTTAATAGTGAAGCGGGGACCAAGTGAGAGATGGTCCGTTGTTTTGAAGGAAAGGAAATAGTCAACCTCAACATTTATTATATTACGCTTTAAAGTTCAGGTTGTAATACACAGTAGCTTTTCCTTGGGACGCTGAAACAACGTTACCCATTAGTATTCTTTTCCATCCCGCGTTTTTCGCAATGTTAATAGTGTTTTTATTAATCTACGTTTGTTGGTTTAGTGGAAAACAATGGTATGCGACGTATCATGGGACGATTGACATGTCATGAAGGAGCGCATATTCCCACAAGCGAAATATATCTGCTCTTATATTAGTTAGAAAAGTATCGTTATATTAAGCCAAAAGTACTTTACATTTTCTTAGCAACAAATCGTAAGGGAGGGGGGGGGAAAAAAAGTATACCTAACACTCCATCTTTCCCCCCAACATTATCCGAGTATTTATTTCCGACAATATTTGTGTTGATTTCAACCCATGTGCATCAAAATCAACTGCACTAGTATTTCGCTACCTAGCCGTTCAGTTCTAAGCGCGAGTGACATCTCATGATACAGAATTTCTCCTTTTCCCATTCGATATTGAACTCGCGTGCGTAGTGGAATAATCACATCCAGATGCTCTAATCCACGATATTTTGTTCCCCTTCTGACAGCGACAAAAGGAGACATATGTTTCAACCCCCTACCCTACCACTCAAAAGAAGAGAACAATCCCACATATGTTCTGGTCGACTCGAGAAAAAAGACCATTGACGAAGCGCCCAAGCGGGAATTTGGCTTTTCTAATCATGCCAGTTCGTGGATCCCTTAGTCTGTTGAAGGATTAATTAATGCGCTTCTTGCGGAGTAGTTGAAAGCAAGGAGAAAAAAAAAAATTATTCATCATCGTTAATGAGAAAGATCCTGACCTCTTTTTTCTGCTAGGACATGGGACACTTTTCTAAATGCATTGTGTTCTACCGGATTGTGGCTGTTTTTTTGCGGGGATGTTTCGGAAAATGACACGACTATTTAGGTAGCAGAGAAGGTGAAATAATTCGTATAATCACGATGGATTAACAAATCCGGGCACAAGAGACGGGAGCAGAAGCGGTATAATTTGCATCCCCGCCGGCACGCGGAAATGGAGAATATTCACATGGAATTATTTGAGAGTGTACCATTTCCCCCTCCCCTTTTCTCTTCTTTCTTTTCTTTGTCCCCGATTTTAGCTTTACAATGCCAAGTCTCATCTTCAAGTATATTACTAACTGCTACGGGATCTCTAGCCAACTATTTACATATTTGGGGTGGTTACTGAGATAAGATACATGCCAAGATACAGACAGAGAAAAGAATTTTTTAGCTGTCAATGGCACACGCCATAATAGCCGATTTTGTATGTGAGATCACTACCCTCATATCCCGGATTATATCTCCAGGGGTAGTTGTATATTAAGCTTCTAATTTTTTGAGATAGTAACCTAGAACACTATAGTATTATTTATAGTATATATAACTCTAATTTGTACGGTAGAATTTCACATAAATATGTAAAAATTATAGTCGGGTTCTTATTTTTACAGACAGATATCGGTAATGAATTCCCCATAAATTAATTTGTATATACATATACAGTATGCCAAGAGCTATAGTCTCAGAGAAGCATATTTTCTCAGTGGTGACAATTCGTCTCACTTCCAGCCCTGCTCTGTTACCCTGTAAAATATATTATAGTATAGCTTTTCTTATATGTCAAATTGAATATTCTAGCATATCTCATCTGCCGATAGTCTTCCACCTTAATTTTGTTATTTTCAATATAATAAAATATTATAAAGAATCAACAATTCCTAATATATACTACCATATTTTAAGTTAATATATTCTGGTGTGTATCCTCGGTGCCATGTATGTACTGAGTACACTACCCAGGAAATCCCTCACCACCAACAGCAAACGCATTTCACGACAAACCCACCCTGTCCGCCAACCAGCACACCGAACCCACTACTTACCACCCGCAATATATTATCTAATCCATCATCTCTAATAATAATATAGCATAATAAAAAAACCCAGGACTTACATTACACTAATCTTTCTGTGAAATTAGTATATAGCCATGAAATAGAAATTACAACAACCATCCTACATTATAACACGGCCCAAGCTATTTCAGTACTAATCCACAACAAATGCCCCAAGCCTAATGTTCATATTAACTAAAAAAGGTTAAATCCCATGACATAGTATCACCTCTGAGTCCCACATGACAATGATTGTTAGAGCTTATACTAGTAGATCTAGCATAATGTAGGTAATATTGTAGAACTCGCATCTAACCCCTAGTCTTTTAACGTACCTTTGCAATATGCTTCTAAGTTTGGTATAAAGCATTTATATAGTGTTTATCTGTGCTAATAGAAAGAAAAGGAGAGAACTGCGAGAAAGCTGCCACATTTATACCTTATAACCTCACTAGCGTTTAGCTATAGTCGATAACGACCGTCCCACAAACCTTACGCAGAAAAAAAAGATTCCACTGCAGCGCACAAAACTATCCCTCAACGAAAGTTGTCAGATTCTGCAATTCCATACGCAGGAATTCATCCCATTCTCACACCCTATTCCCCCAGAAAAATACTCGCGGGCCAAGCCAGCCGCTACGATTCAATTGGACTAGAAGAGTTACTCCGGTATACCAATGTTGCAAGTACAGCGAGAAACAAATATACTAGTATTCCGTTCCTCCATTCCTTATCGCACATTCTGCTACTTTTACAGCACATCTGCCGCTGTGACAATACAAACAAACCGCAACTCGACGCCGGAACGTCGACCACGAGTGAGGTTCCGTGACCCAACCTTTCTCACTGTTTTTTTTTTTTTTTTTTTTTTTTTTTTTTATCAAATACAGCAACACAAATGCTGAAAGGCCTCCTCGCTTAAGCCGAAAGAAACCCGTCAACCCAACTCAACAAATAAAATAAAATAAAACAAACGAAGAAGAGATATATTTTCGCGCCACACCCAATAACCCTACCAATCACCATACAGTAACGAAATGTAAACGCGTATAAAAACACCTGGCCACCTTCTACTCCTCACTATAGTCATTTTTCGTTTCACGCGCTGCATCAAAACAAAACCTTCCCCCCAATTTCCATTCAACCTTCCCTTCCTTTAACTTCGTCTATTGAACTATTTCGCAAAATGCAAATCATATCCCAACCACTTCCTCCTATTGACCTCCGGCACCGTCAAGCTCGGACTGCCATATGTCAACGGCGCAAACTCCCACCACCCGGCAATCGTGGCCAGCACCACAATCCCGACCGTGATCCAGGCACCCAAACTGCAATTCGCACTTTCACTGCTCTTCTTATCTTTTTCATCCTTCTCCGCCTCCACCGGGTCGCAAAACACGAACTCGACCAGCCCTCCAAGAACGAGTGAGGATGCTAAATGCGCCGGGAGGTAGTGGTGAAGGAACAACTGTCGCCCCATCAAGAAGAAGGGGAAGTAATGAGACGCCCATGCAATCCAGAAGAAGCCCGTAGAGTTGTAGAGTTTGGATCTTATTCGCGGCTCAAGCGCATCGATTCCTCTGCGCTGGGTAAGTTGATCCGCGCCGACGACTCCCGCGAATACGGCGAGGACGGCGGACGCAAGCCACCAACCGACGGGATTACCAAGGAAGTAGATCTGTTCCCTTGTTTCGTTCTTCGTCCAGAAACTTACACCCCTAAGCAAGAATGGCCATTGGATAGGCTGCGACGCATACGGATGGGAGGACGTGAGTGCGTTGTTGTGGTAGAACATAGCCCGTTGCAGCTCAAGATACTTCTTCCAGAAAGGCAGTTGTTTCACGACCTTTGGGGTTTTGATATTTCTTGGATCCTCGGGGGCGAGAGAGGGAATTTCTTCAACGAACCAGATGTTGGAGGTCTGCTGGATGTTTTTGTTGCCATTGATCTCTTGTTGCTTGTAGCCCCATTCGGGGAGCGGCTTGGTGTGTGTCCACATGGCAACCTTGGTGGGAAAGTGGATTAGCTTGAATTGACCTGCCATGGATTTGAATGGTTGCTTTGATTTGCCGTTTTCGATGCGGATCTCGAAGAGCGTGTCGTTGTGGCGGTCGCCAAAGGATTTCTCGAGGTCAACAGTCGTAAATTCTTGGTTTGTGGGGTAGTAGGGTGAGGCAACGTCATGCGTGAGGAGGTGCGTGTTTGTTACGACGTGGTGAAGCTTTACGAGGTCGCCGTTGTGGACCGGTTGGTTCAATTCAGTACCTTCAGGGAAGGGGGTAGCCGGGAGGATGATCCAGTGGTTGTTGGTGTCATTGTACGGATATCCGGTAACCTGCTGACCTGTGCATCCAATTATCAGCATATCGCACACCTCTAACGGAGATCATTACTAACCTTGCGAAGAGATTCTCCCGTCGTCATAACGCAAGGGGTATCGATCCACGTGCGAATGCAAATACGCCTTAGTATCCTTGTGCCTGATCACTATGGTATCATGGTAATGAATATCCACACTGCTCAAGGTCATAACATTATCCGACAACGTCTCCTGGAACTCGGGCGTCATAAAGTCATCGCCAGGTCCACTCTTGGTAAGAATCGCGAAATGAACCTGGAACCAAAACAAATAGAAAAAGAATGGAACTCCAATGAGACCCATTGCGCGAGCAAAAAAATGTTTTCCGAACTCATGCATGCTAAGACCGCGACGGACATCGAGAAGGTTCCAAAGATCAATTGCTACGGCAGATCCAATGGTCACGAAAGTGAAGACTCCGACATATTTTGTGGAGATGACACAGGAAAGGCAAACACCTGTGAGGAGCAACCATTTGAACCATTTTCGGCTGAACGGGGTAAACCGCAGCTTGTAGAATCGGATATAGCAAAGGATCGAGCAGGCCATGAAAAAAATCAGCGTCGAGTCCAGGAGGATAAGCCTAGTCTGGCCAATGTGTGCATTATCTATGAATACTATCAGCACCAATGCCTTCTGTAGTAACAGAACCCGCAGCTCACCAAACAATACCAGAGCAGCGGCAATCAACGACGCAGGAATGCTGTACCCGCTATTCCACATAATCATGTAGACCACCGACACGGTGAAGGTGCTCAACATTGCTGGCATTGCGCGGTAAGCGACATAGGGAACCTTGTTATCGGTGTACGAGTCGCCGATGTTGTCGAACTTGAAATTTCCATCGTACCCCACAAACCATCCCACGAAAGCGAATAGCAGCTTCCCAAACGGCGGGTGAACATCGAAGAAGTACGTCCGTTGCAGATACTACTCCCAATCGTAAGTCGTACCATCCTCACTTCACCGTCTTTCAGGGTGAACCTACATAAGAAGCGAACTTGACACCTCCACAGTCAGCACCTCGTCCTGAATTTTTTTTTTTTTTTTTTTTTGAGAAAAAGAAAAGAAGAGAAAAGACAACATAACTACAGAAAACAGCTCGCACAAACCTTTCCAAAATGCACCTCGTCAAAGACAACCTGGTCTGGATGATTAATTTTCCAGAAGCGCGTGGCGAACGCCAGCACAGTGACAGCGGCCAAAGCGAGCCTGTGTCCAAGCTGCGAAGCGGCCTTCTTCGGTCGCGAGCTCGACGGCGGAACTGCATTGCCCTTCTTCACTCGCACCAATTCGTCATCGGAGCCCGACCAGTTTCCGGCCAAGGCACTGGTCTTCTTCTTGGGGCCGCGATGGCGCACCCCAGAGGGCGATTCAGACATATTGCGTAATTCTAACTCTCGCTACGCCGTGCTAGAGCAGGGGCTGAAAAGAAGGTCGTTCAGGCAAAGTTCAATGAGCAGCAGTCGACTATGTAGTTACAGCGAGTATAGTAAAATACGGATTAGAGAATAGCACCACCAGATAATGGAAATAACGCCGCCCAGAGGGGAAAAAGAAGGAAAAGAAAAAGAAAGAGAAAGAGAAAAGGACGAGGAGGAGAAGGAGGAGGAGGAGGAGGAGGAGAAGAAAAAGACGAAGAAGAAAAGGATGGCGGAGACGAAGAAGACAGCTGGAGCAAAAGAATGGAGGACAGGTCAATCGATAAATATTCGGTGAAGATCAGGCTTCAGACAAGGGGCCTGGGGGAGAACGCGCAAGACGGGTCTGCGGGTTGCAGGGTCTACTCTCGTTTGGTGCTTAGGGGCAGCGAGGGGGGAGGCAGAGAGGACTTTCCAGCGCTCCGGAAAATTGCAGTTACAAAGGCGACAGGGCCCGGCCTGCTATGTATGTATGTAGATTCTACTCTTACAGTTGAGTATATACGCACGAGTGGTACGAATTGGGCTCACTGGAGCGGTATAGCTTCAATGGCCGCTCAATGGCAGCACCTTCCGTGTGAATATGTGCACGAGTACATGTAGAGTAGGTACACAGTTATGTAGCTGGATGGCAGGCTGATCTGCTCATCTTCTGTTCTGCACACCTGGCCCGTTTACATACCTGCCTAGCAACGAGCCAAGCTTTCGCCAACATCCCACCTATCGGAAACCCTAAGCCCTCCCTCAACCTGCTGACATAATCACCATTGTCGTTCTACGTTACCCGGCCCAGCTCCTCTTGCTCACCACCGCAATGCAACTCTGCTCAGCGTCCGCCACGACCTCGACGACACAAACACCACGTTCCCTGCCTCCAATTGAGTGTCCCACCTCCCCCAACCTCCAATCGCACCACACTACGGCGCTTCGACTCCCTTAGCTTCACCCAGGCCATTAACCATGTCTTCCATACATCCCTCACGGAAAGCCTACGTTGAAGACGAAGAGGTAACAATCTCGAGCCTTCTGCATCCAAACCCCTCAAGTTCGATCCACCCCGCTGACTCCCTGACAAATACCAGGATTCCACCATGATCGACCTCTCCGCCATTCCCCTCGACCGGGACCATCTCCTCCCTGCCACCACCTCCATAGCCCCCGAAAAAGTTTCCGCAATCCTCTCCCAAATGGACCGAAAAAAAAAGGCCGCCTCAATCATAGTTCCAACGGATGACACGCGGGTGCGGGCGCGTCTGCGGGAGCTAGGCGAACCGATAACGCTGTTCGGCGAAGGCCCCGGGGACCGCCGCGACCGTCTCCGAGAATTGCTGTATCAACGGCAGGAAGAGGCTGCGTCCCCCGGTGACACGTCCATGCGGGACAGCGGAGACGAGGAGGAAGAGGGCGCGGCTGCGGAGGAAGAGGAGGAGTTCTACACTCCCGGAGAACCGGAGCTGCTGGAAGCAAGACGGTGGATCGCAGGGTGGAGCTTACCGCAGGCCAGGGAGAGGATTGAACGCCAGAAACGAGAAGCGAAGATTCCATTGCAGAAACATATCAAGCACCGTCGTGCGATTAAGGAGCGGTTGGCGGGGTACCAGGTGTTGGGGTCGCAGATTGCCGGGGATAGGGTTGTCAGCATGGCGAGGTTCTCGCCAAACTCGGAGTTGGTTGCGGCTGGAAGCTGGAGTGGGGGTATCCGTTTACTTGAGGTCCCGAATTTGGAGGAGCGGGGGATACTGAGAGGCCATACGGACCGTGTTAGCGGTATCTCTTGGCATCCCGAAGCTACAATATCTCTATCCCCCGAGGCAGCGAATCTTGCCTCTGGAGGCGGAGAAGGCAATATCCACCTCTGGTCCCTCAACTCCGACACCCCCGTCGCCACACTCTCTGGGCATTCAGCACGGGTAGCAAGAGTAGATCACCATCCCTCCGGGAACTATCTCGGTTCCGCCTCCTTCGACACAACCTGGCGACTCTGGGACCTCCCAACACAAAAAGAGCTCCTTCTTCAGGAAGGTCATTCCCGCGAAGTCTACTCTCTCTCCTTCCAAGACGACGGCTCCTTAATCGCCTCCGGGGGTCTCGATGCCATTGGCCGCGTCTGGGACCTACGAACCGGAAGGACGATCATGGTCCTCGATGGACATATCCGGGAAATTACCGGCTTGGCTTGGGCTCCGGATGGGTACCGGGTTGTGAGTGCGTCCGGGGATGCGAGCGTGAAGGTGTGGGATGTGAGGATGGTGCGGTGCACGGCGACTATTGGGGCGCATCGAGGATTGGTCAGTGACGTGAGGTTTTTTAGGGGGCCGGTCAAGAAAGAGGTGGATGCGGAGGAGGAGAGCGCGATGAGTAAGGAGGGGACGTATTTTGTTACCAGTGGGTTTGATGGCAATGTCAATGTTTTTTCAACGGATGATTGGGCTCTGGTTAAGCACTTGGGAGCGCACTCGGGGAATGTCATGAGCGTGGATATTAGTAGGGATGATAGGTTTATTGTGAGTTCAGGTCATGATAGGACGGTTAAGTTGTGGGCGCGGGAGGATGTTGAGTTGTGATACTGTGGTAAGGTGAGGATGTACGATAGGATATTTTAATAAATATGGATGTAATTTTGAGGGAATATGGAAGAAGGGAGGGCAAGGTTTATGGGTCTCTTCTATGAGAAATGAAGTAATATGATACAAAAAACTATTAGGAAAAAAAGAAAAACAACGAAACGCAAAAAAGAAAAAGAAAACATTTATATCACCCCTGCTTTCCTTCCTTGCCATATATAGCACTCCCCTCCCTCCTACTTTTCCCACCCATCCATCCATCCATCCATCTGTATATCTGCCACAAACCCTTCCCAAGCTAAACAACCAAAACTAAACAACCAAACTATCCGCTCCAAGTCCACTCTATCCATGGAATAACTTTTTTTTATATCTGAAATTTTTGTGGTTTTTTTCTCTTTTATTTTTTTTATACGTGGGACAAGACGATAAAAGCAAGAAAGAAAAAATTATTTTTCATGTTGACTCAGAACGATGGGACAGAGAGTTCAAGCACGAGCCTTCTTGTCATCCGCGGACAAGTGTTGCAGGAACACTTCCAGGTCGAATCGGGGATCGTTAGGATCCGAGACCACTACATGACATTCCCCGCACCGTCAGTCCATCCATTCTCTCCTCTCACTTCCTCTCTCAACTCCTCCTTTAAAAAACTACCCGAAAAACACGATCATGGCCGACAAGAAACAGAGACGCAAGTTGCGAGAAAACTGGGAAAAACGGGGAAAAGAGGAAACGGGGTGTGGGAAAGAAAAACACACCATCACCAGGCTTCTCAGTCGCCGCTTTCCTCTTCGCCCACTCCTCCTTCGCTTGCTTGATCAGCGCCTCTTTATGCTGGTACTCGTTCTTGGCCTTCCGAATTTTTGCCTGCGAGTTGATTTTATTCTGGTGGTAGAAGCCGTATAAGACTCCAGTGCCTAGGGCCGAGTAGCGGATTACCTGCCGGTGTTTCGTTAGCACTCTTCACCGCTCCCCTCTTTCATCCGTCCTTTCCTTCCTTCCTTCTTTCTTTCGTTGTCCCCTGACACAATTGAGCATGCGTGTAAGAGCGAGAGGGCAATTGAAGCACGAGGGCGTAGGGAAGGGAACAAACGTTGACGGTTTGCTGCGAAAGAGGCATTGTGATGGGGATGGTTGAGTTCGTGCGTCCGCGAAATTTCCCGGCTCTGGTTTCTGAGATCTGGCTGGTTGCAACCGCACAAAGATCACCGCGCAAAAATCAAACCCCAGCGTAGGTGGCCGCACCCGATGCAATGCAAAATGGGGAAAATGTAAAGTCCACAGACCGGAAGTGAATGATTAGTCGGCGGAGATTGTACGCCGGTGAATTGAAGAATTTTTTTTTTTAAAAAATTTCGGATTTTTTTTTTTTTGGGCGGTTTTTTTTTGGGGGGGGGTTTCTCTTTTGGGTGGATGGGGTGAGCCTGGGTATGTATGGAAATTGGAACGAGAAGTTTGGACTAGGATTGTCGGCAGAGGAGTGACAGAGTTCCAAGTATCGATAGTGATATGTATTCAGACCAGTTAGTAGACTACATATGTGCTAGTAGAGTGCTTACTCCAGTGGGGAGGTACGGGGGTACGGAGGATTAGATGTATCTGTAATCGCTTGGCCAAAGCTACTCCGCTACGAATTTCCCCCCAATTCACATTCCACGCCGTTGTGCAAAAGGAATATACAATCGTGATCATTTCCGTTCTTCACCTGTTTCCTCATCTGCCGTCCCCTTTGGTCACTCCAGGGTCCCGCCTCAGTTGTCACAACACAGGAATGCCTAAGGCGCGTCTCCTTCAAAATAATCTACCCTGAGCAATCCACCTTGCTATTTGCCCTATTTGCACTACATATACCCCCGCCTTCACCGCAGCCGTATCCACCACACAGCAAAGAGATAAAAATACCGAGATGAGCAGTATGGAGCAGCGGAAAGCCGAGATCGCCGCAAAGAAGGCCAGACTCGCGGAAATCAAGCGTCGCAATGCGGAGCGCCAGCAGTCGCTTTCGGGTGCCAGACGGAGCCAGGAGCTCAGCGAGGTAATTCTTCTACATCTCCCCCATGGAACCTTTTCTTCGTCTTGTGCACCCGGAGGAGGTAGGAGGAGAAGCTTAGAAGGAACAGAAGGTGTTTGATATTGCGAATTGAGAGCTAATGCAAACAAACCACAGCTTAGCTCCCCCACACCGGGACGAGCATCCTATGGCGACGCCTCCAGCGAAGTCGAAGCCATTATGGCGGACCTCTTCCGCGGCCGCCCGTCGTCCACCGGCCCCGGAGCTATGAAGGGGAGCAGACCGGCCTCCGTCATGTCTGCGGCGGATAGCAATGTCTCTGAAATTGCTTCGCCGACGTTGACCAGGTTTTTATACTTTACTTATCTCCTGTAGAGAAGTGCTGACTTTGGGGGATTGGAGGAACAGCGGCATCAGCATCGCTCCATCAAATCTAAACTTGCAAACTATTTCTACGGCCCCGCTAACCGTCATCTACGATGAACCTCCGTCTCCGGTTAGAGAGGTAGTTACATATTCAAAGGAAGTGCAGACCGCGGATACGTGGACGGAGGCGCAGGAAGAGGAACAAATAACGATATCGCGGCGCACGGAAGAAGAGATGAGGGAGAAAATACGAAAGGAGATTGAAGAGGAGCTGCAGCAGATCTCGGAAGCTAAAGGAGAGGAAGATGGGGATGCTGGGCATACAAATGGTGGGTTCTTTGCGAGGGAATTGGAGGAGGAGGAGAAAGCGGCTATTCTGGCTTCGGAAGATTTCCTAGATTTTATCGAAAGGTCCAGTAAAGTTGTGGAACGGGCTCTCGATATGGAATATGATGTGTTAGCGGACTACGGCCTGGGACTGAATGGAGAGGAAGAGGATCAGACGGGAAGAAAGATTAAGGAGGTGACGCAGTTCTACGACGAACGGTGGTCAAAGAAAAGGATGATTAGCGACATAAATTGGTCGCCGAAGGTATGCTCTAACCAGAGTCCCTATCATTATTTCCTTACGTGGTGCTGACTGCTTGCTATATAGTTCCCGGAATTAGTCCTGGCGTCGTACACCAAGAATCCGTCAGCGCCCCACGACCCGGATGGGCTGGTCCAGGTCTGGAATATGCACCTCCACGACCGCGCCGAATACGTCTTCCACGCACAGGTACCTTTCCTCCACCCATTCCCTCATTCCCCACTAACGCAACCAGTCCGATATCCTCACCGCCCGCTTCTCTCCCTTCCACCCCAACCTCATCGTTGGCGGCGCCTACAGCGGGCAAGTCCTCCTCTGGGACACCCGAGCCAAATCCGCTCCCGTCCTAAAAACGCCTCTCACCGGTTCCGGGCACACTCACCCCGTATACTCGATCTCCGTAATCGGTACACAAAACGCCAACAACATCCTCACCTGTTCCACAGACGGTGTAGTCTGTGGGTGGACAGTCGATATGTTGGCCCAACCCCAAGAATTCCTGGAACTGAGCACACCCCCACCAAGTAAAACGGACGATCTCAGTCCCACCTGCATGGCGTTCCCGCACTCGGATCCGACATACTTCCTTGTAGGCACGGAGGAGGGAACAATTTATCCCTGCCACCGCTACGATCGCGCCGGCGCCAAGGCTGGGGTAGAACCAAGGATTTCCTACCGAGGTCATGCAGCACCCGTCATGTCCGTCGACTTCCACCCTGTCCGTGGTCCAGTAGATCTCGGCGATCTAGTCCTCTCAAGCTCTCTCGACTGGTCCGTAAAGCTGTGGAAAGCGCGGCCCCCCGCTGCCACATCCTCCACGGCTACAGCCGGGAACCCTAACGTCGCAATCCCCATAATGGAGTTCTCCCGAGAAGATGTAGTATACGATGCCGCGTGGAACCCTGTCAAGCCGGGAGTATTCGGGCTCGTGGACGGGGCGGGGCAATTGGAAGTCTGGGATATTACTGTGGATGTGGAAGTCCCGATTGCAAAAGTGCAGCCGAGCTCCAGGGTCGGAGCAAGCCACTTGACGAAGAGCCTGAATAAAATTGCGTGGGAGGAACATGATGGAAAGAGAGTTGCGGCAGGGGGGCTGGATGGGATGGTCACAGTTTTCGATGTCGCGATGGAACCGCCCAGGAACGAGGAGTGGGCGAGCGTTAAGAGAATTGTCGGTAGGGCAGAGGGAGCCGCCGTGTTGGGGAAGTAGAATTTCTGCAGAGGTGTAGATAAGTTGTGGAGAGAGGATGGTTAATAGTATTTTTTTTTTTTTTTTTTAATTTTCTTTTAATGAATCGTTGCTTGCGTTTGTTATAAGGGATATCG
>JABYPW010001798.1:0-13628 GCA_016880775.1 Phymatotrichopsis omnivora
TTTTTTTTTTTTTTTTTTTTTTTTTTTTTTTTTTTTTTTTTTGTTTGTTTATTTTTTGTGGTTGGGGGTCTGTTGGTGTTGCGGAAGTAGCATCGTTGATAGGTTCGACTCAGTTCAAATATGAAATTCAATTAGGTCCGCTCTTTTGGTAATTTTTGCCCAGCTGCAAGTAAATACCAAGTTACGTAATAACCTACAGCTCTTTTCGACTTGCAAGGCTGAGGAGATAGGGGATGAATTACTTACATTTAGTCGAGGCAACGAAGGAAAATGTCTGCGTACGGTGTATATGTGCAGCAAATAAAGCGCGTTTCCATCTCCCTTTCCATTTCTCGGCGAACCCATCGCAACTCTCGATCACAACTCTCGATCACAACGAGTTACAGCAGCAATTTCTAGCACAAATACCATACAGCCAGTCATCCACCGCCATCAGCGACGAGAAGCTCAAATAGTCTAACTGTAAAGTACAACTCCTACCATGCCGACGTTGCCCCCAACTCCATCTGCATCTACATCTGTTCAACATTTTTCTCAAGCTCTACGCCTTTGGCCTAAAGCTCATGAAAAAGCTGCAGTTCGCACATGCGATATTTTGAGTCCAAAAATTCCCTGGCCCACCGAAGCAGACCAGGAGCGGTCAATAGTTGTAGTTTTCAACTAGCAAAAATCGAAGCTCGGACTAATCCTCACTGCTATCGATCTTGCCCGTGCACCGGGATGAGGAGGTGAGAGGGATGTGGGAAGGAGGTGTATTTATAGTGCAGTGGAGGGGAGGGTCGGCGAAATATTTGACGGTTGTGCGAAGGCAGGTCGCGAGGAAATAAGCTTGGCGGCCAATCGGAAGGCTGGTCGGAATCAAGCATACGTCATACAAACGGACGTCATGCAAACACTCTCCCTTAGCCTCTGCTCGAATAGTGGCGCCAACTTTCCACGATGATCACATCCAGCTGGTACTCTCGAAGCTATGGAAACAGTACGAAGCTCTCATATTGTTCCCGAGGGTAGAGTGACTCCACTGACCCCACTGCCACCCAGACCACACTGCCACCCAGATCACTGCCACCCAAGTCTTGGCAAATTGCTATTTTGATTGTTATACTCGAGTAGCGTTATGATGTAATTGTAATCTGCATAAGACGCAGAGCACAAAGTCGATGTCATGAAATTGATATGGCACTAACTAGTAAACTGGTCGACCGTGAGCTAATTCGGCAGGCTCTCGCCGCATATTACTAGCAATTTGCCACGACTTGGGTGGCAGTGTAGTCTGGGTGGCAGTGGGATCAGCCACTCCAATCATCCGACATCTTTCAACCCACGGTTACATATTTCAAGTATTACATGTGAGCAAATTTTATTCCTCTTCGTGGTCTTTCCACTTCATCCTCGTCTTCGATTGGTGCTCTTAGTCACGAATGACTGTAGCCTATGTTCGGATTATGAGATGCGTAGGGAAGCTGAATTGTAGAGTAATAAAGTAGATAACCGTAAGATCGATGAAGAGAAAAATTCAGGTATGCATCCAAGACTATATTACAATGGATGACGTGAAAAAAATTAGGTCATCAGGGATGTACCAGCGCCACTTGCGCCAAATGCCGCTGGCCACCATTCCGAACAGCCTACGTCAACTAGAGCATATCAAAATAGCTCCGGTGAGAGATGGGTATTACGGATGCAACGGGGAAGCGAGACACGCTTACTAGTACAAACATTAAATTTCATTTCCCCCAACTACCTTACGCATACCAAAAAAAGAAAAAGGAAGAAAAGAAGAGAGAGAAACCCAACTCGGAGCACACGCTGAAGCAACTAGAATCGCTGAATAATCAGTAATGAGCAGTAATAGTACTTACGTAAAACAAAAGCCGCTACTTTTTCTGGGGCAGAGTCATATGGAGGGGCCTGCCGGGGACGTCTATTTGGGTTCTCCGGTGTATCGAGAGGTAGCGACATATGTGGATAGGAGGCAGTATGAGGGTGAGAGGTAGTGCGAGAGCGAAGGGAAGGGCATGTGGGAGGGCTCTCGGCGTCTACCCAGTCGTCGTTAAAGAGCTCAACAGCTTGTTCCTACTGTAGAGCTTTCCACCCTGGGGATGTTAACTGTAGGAGGATGTTGGATCCTTAAAGGAGTCTTAGGTTCTGCGGGTTGCTTCTTCGCGTCGTTATTTTTTTTTTTTTTTTTTCTTAATCCTTTTCCTCCTGCTCCTACCGTAACTTGATAGCTTCCTCTGCAGTCAAAACTCGTCCATGTCTAAGTGCCGTTTATCTGTTTGGGCCCATTTTTATGTTTCGTACTTAACACGAATTTGCCGAATTGTTTCAATGTGAATATCGTTCTCTGTAAGAGCGGACTCGGCGGTATAAGGGATAAAGGAGGCGAAAACCTCGGGGTGCAGACGCAGCTGCTACACCCCGACCTAGTTTTCCGATTCCGCTGAACTAGTGACATTGGATGTCCTAGCCTCAGTAACTGCTTCTATGTTGTTTGTCGCTACGGTTTTCGGTCTAGGGCAAAATCTTTCGATATGGCTAGGTTCGCCGCAGTTGAAACACGCCCCGGTTGTCGGTTTTACAGAGGTACCAGCCCGTTTGTGATAGTCCGGGTTGAAATTCTTGCCTTTATAGTTGCTATTAAGCTTGACCTAACCAGCACGAATTGCATTAGTCTCTCAATCCATTGGGTCCTCATCTATTTTTTCCTTTACCATTACTTCCCCCTGCTTTCCCTCCATTTCCACTACTTCCAGCACTTCCTCTACCTTGCCAGCACTTCCCCCCCCCCTCTTTCCCCTTTTCCACCATTACCCCTCCTAGCCGTAGATAAATCTCTCGACAATGCGCCATCTATCTTTTCATAGTAAGTCAACTTGGTCCAACGTAGTTTCTATCTTTTCTAGTTCACGGTCGAAAGTCCAGTTAGTAAAGGCAGCAAATACCTGAGTCAGGTGACTTGCTTTATCTAGCTTGGGGGTGTAAAACTTGAGCAGTTGTCAGTCCTTGGCCATTTCAGTATCTCCGGCAACCTCAAGTTTGGCAGCAAGGCGTCTGAACAACTGGTTAAACTCAGCCACATGGGTCTTTTTGTCGGCGCGCGGATCAGTGGAAGCTTCGGTTGCACGGCGTGGGGCATCAGCAGGGGTAAAATGGGTTCGAACTGCTGATATAAAAAGTTTCCCAAGTTATCGTAGTCTGCGCTCCCCACTGTCAGTTGACCTTGAGCCTCGCCTCGAAGTTGTAGTACTGCCCAATTGCCCTATTCTTCGCGAGGATTCCTATCTCCAATCGACTACAACCTGGCCATCGTTAACCCTCTTTCTAATGTGGTAAGGAATGTCAAGACTTCCTGAACATCCCTTTCGCCGTTGAAAACTGGCAGTTCTACACCATTGGTTGAGAAGATTCGATGAATACTATGCGGTGCCGAAGATACCACTGGGGGTGTAGCCGGGGAGGACATTTCACCTGCGGAGGTTGCCTGCGATGCTTGAAGGGTTTGAAGAGCTTGGCGGGTAGTGGCTAGATCTGAGGTTAGGCGATAGACTTGACTTTTGAGGGCTCGGGCGTTGTTTGTCGATTTAGTAAAATGGCGTTGGACAACCGTAAGTGTTTCCGTCATAAGATCTTCGACAAGACGGATGTAGCAGAGGATTGAACTTCCCTAGATACTAATCACATTATAACCAACGGCAATAACTCCAGCACGATAAGCATAGGACTGGCTGGTACGGGAAATGAGCTCGATGGTCGCAGGATTGAATGAAACGTTAGCGGGCGTCAATTCCTGGCCATTAATTACAAGTTTTCCGTAAGTATCGGTGGTGCTAACGGGTCGAACATTAACAGGCAGTTGTGCCGACTCATCTTTGGCATAATTGAGGGTAGTATTGACTACCTAATGTTGGAATAAACATGCGTGAGTGTTTTGTTCGGTCGTCGATGCGTTTTCCGTTTTGTTACCCTCCTTTTGTGTTTTTCGGTGAATATGGGGATTTGGGAAATGCGCCGTTATCGGCGGGGTCCTTCCCAATGTTTTTTTCTTATGTTCTTTCATGTTTTTCTGTGTTATTTGTTTTTTTCTGTTTCTGTTTTTAGACGTTGCGCTTCATGACCTGTCACTCGGTTTTCCGCTCACCGGTATATGTATCGTGGGCTTTCGCCCATACGGGCATGTATTCTTATTACGCCATAGCTAGTAGAGCTGCAAGCGGATGTTCTTTCGACGGTCGCTTACGCGACCGTAAGAATAAAAATGAATTACCCCCCTCCCCCTCGCCCATACGGGCTCTCCTTTTTCTCTTTTTTCTTTAGCATCTACAGCACTTGTGTCTCGTGTATTAGAATACAAGCTATTCTTCTTCTTCTTTCCATCCATTGTTCGCGTCCTTTCAACACCTAAGGGGAGCGGCATGAAGAAGACATGTTGTGAAGGTAAGCCGTTTGTCGCTATTATAGGATCACGTGATCGTTACTCTTTCACTTGGCGAAACTACCGACGGAGTTATGAGTCTGCCGCGGGAAGAAGAAGTGTGTTGATTCCCCCTCCTCCTGCCTAGAAGGTCCCTACTTTATACAAAAGCTCTCCTCCATCTTGATACCCAGAAGTCCATCGAAAACAACCGAAAAAGAGAAGAAAGACAGAAACAATCAGAACAAAATAGCAGACCCACAATCCTTCCTGCCTATGCACCTTCCCTTAGCCTTCCTACTCCTTATTTTCAACAAGCATGTCCCACTCTCTGCAACTGACCAACGGGAATATACTCTCACAAGGGAAATGGATAATAATACAAAGATATTCCGTGCTGAAGCACCCTTTTTGATAGCAAAAATTATCCTTTGAGTGTGCTGTTCATTTAATAAAAGACTTGAATGGCTCAAAGATGTTGGTAGGTTTTAGACTTCCTAGTGCTAAACGGTGTTGTAGTTTGCCATGAACTGGATGAGCGGATAATGGAACAATATCACACACTTGGAAGATATTTTTGATTGTCTGCTCTGTAAAAGCTTGGTGGTGAGTTTTCTGTAGTAAGTAGGAAAAAAGAGAAAAAAAAAAAAAACAAAAAAAAAAAAAAACTCCTTTTTGGATACCACTCTTTGTTGTACGAATATAATCATTGACCACTTGACTGTAGTAGTGTTGGGGGGGACTAAATAGACCAACATCAAGTGGCTGCAAGAGTTTGATTGAAGTGAAGGAAGACAGAAAGAGAGTGATATTATTCTTAATGTAATAATCATAGAATTTGAAGTTGATATGAAATGTGTGACCGTCCACAATTACACTTATCTTCTCGAGTGTTTTTTGTTCAAGATTTGAGCAACCTTCCTGGTGTACGGATCAAAATATTCTGTTAACCACCCCTTATCCCGAATTCTCATCTATCAACTCTTTTGGAGACTATGCAAATCGTCTATCATGGTCTTGATCATCCACACTAACATGCTAACCCATACGATGTTGTTTTCCTTTGTATATAACAAAAGGTGAAAGGGATTAACCGCTTTTCGACAACCATTACCATTTCGCGGTTTCCGTCACATGGTACGCAAGGGTTGCATGGTCTACATGGACAAATAACCATAGATTTGTTTGAAATCCCCATCAAAAAAACATTTCTCACACATGTTGAAAATCGGGATTGCTATTTTTGGGAACTTATGTGATATAGGTAGATCGTGAAATATTAAATGTTTCGGCTGCACCTGCTAGGATTTTACAGTCCTTTTTCAATCTCGGTAATTGCTTTGGTCGTTGTTCATGGTCAGAGGATATGCGAGGTCTAAAACAAGTTATAGTACATTTAGGCTACTTTTTTGCCGTTATTCTATACTTAGTACATGTAATGTTGCGGGGTAGGCACGTCGGCTTCCTCACCACTATATGCTAAGCGTATCTAGCTTCCCCCTGTTGATGGTTGGGCAAGGATATACGATATGTTTCTTAACTTCACCACTCGCGGGAAGAATACAACTTTCCTGCTCCGACAAGCTAAGTTGAGTATATGCTAGCTCAAAGTCCATATTCTCACGGCCAATTTAAACCGTGACATGCATCACTATTCTAAAGCTTGCATTTCAATTCCGAGGAATACAATCCCTAGCATCTCTCGTCGGAATACCCCTTCAAAGGCTGTTGTCAAAATATATCGCATATCCAACTAACCCTAGCTGACCCTAGCTAACCCCAACTAACCCCAGCTAACCCAAACTAACCCCAGCTAAACCCGCCACCACTGAAACCGAAACCATTGCTTGAAACCGCACGTCCAAAATCCCTTCACAACGTGAAGGAGTATGCTAATACTAAATGTACTCCAATATAGGGCAATAGTTTCACTAATCCTCAAATGGTGTGCCGGTCGCTAGCATAGGGCTATTGCCACTTAACTATCTCTATACAGCCAGCCAAGGGAAACATGTTACAATCTGTGGCACTTTCGGAAATCGAAGTATTCGAGGAGAGCCAGATGTCGGTGGAGAGAAAAAATAAATCTGCTCCGAGTCATGACTTTAGCGCTATAGATTAGTGCTACGAAAAAAATATGTCAAGAAAGCCCGGAAAGGAGGGATTACTTCGATTGGAGATTGCACAACCAAGACTAACAGGGAAAAGAAGAATGCAAGAAGTCACTCGACTTGAGATATAGCTGTTTGGTTTTGATTATGGACATTGTTGATAGCAGGGTGTTGAAAATTACCGGGATGTGGTTTTGGAGATCTTGGATTATGGAGGTGAGGGTTTTGAAGCTTCTTGCAACGATTTCTTCAATGCTGATACTGGTTCGGAGTTGCTCGGGAAGTTAAATCTTCTGTGAGCGGGCTGCCGATGGTAATCCGAGAGTTCTGGCCTTAATCATCCTGGGATATTACGCTACCCCGGCGGTTGGGTCTTGGAATATTTTGTTATTTGCAAAGCTTAAATCGGTGGTCTGGAACGTGGCTTCATTTACAATAAGATAGACACGTGGTAGTGGTGGATGGTTCCGAAAAGGGGGGTGGGTAGCTTAAACAATATCTGTTATCCCGGACTTGATTTCTTACCAAGAATCCCAGGAGCTCCCTCACTGGTGCTTGTTGGGATTTGCAAGGAAAGGGGTTTGGGGAGTATTCGGTGAATGTTGGAGGGGGTTCTGCTCTTCGCGATTGGTAGCGGTGAAGTTTGGTACCTTCCGCTGCAGGTCCGCTGTACGCCGGAAGCAGGTCAAAGAGTACCACCACTGAATATATCAACTTTGAGAGCTCGAATAGGTACAAACCTATCTTACTTTTTCCAAAATACACACCGAAATCTTCCTCTCGAAAATCTCCTTCCTGAATCCTCTCCTCAACTTCCCTGGTATGATGCGGCTAAGAAATATTTCTACATAATTCTCTCATCAGGATCCTGTGCTAGCGCCAACTCGGGTGGGTTCTCGAAATGAAGATTTTGCATGCATCCTAGATGTGTTATGGAATACAGGCTTAAACGGTTCTCGGGGGTGTAATCTTTCACGATTATGTTTTGTTTTATCGTCCCTTACGGGGCATATGCTGATTAGTATGAGGATAGAGGATTTTGCTAATTTCACGAGGTAATCGGTGAGGATGTCAGGTGCTAATTCAGTAAGGGTTGAGGTTGATTCTGAAGCGTTAGTAATGGGAGATTCGAGCCTTGTGATGACGTCTAAGAAGCTTAAGTTTCTAAACGGACACCTTTCTTGGTATTCTTGGCTGTCGCAACCAGGTACCAGACAAAGATTCTAGCTAGTATTCTAGCCTCAACCAACACCACAATCCACAAAGTGTGTCAGCTGTTCGTCCAGACATCAATTTAATATATTTTAAGTCAAAAGCATTGTATATATAGTTCTCTGTGCAAAATAATACCCCTTTATTTTAGAGTAGCTAAATACAAGAAAATACTATTATTGTTGACTACTATAATATATATCCACATGTACAAATACTATCCTAAACTTATAGAAAAAAATATATAGTTATCTAGGCTTATTAGACTTGTTTTTTTCATGAGTTATTTTTATTTTAACTTTGAAATAGGTTGAGAAATAAAAGGTTAATTATGTACATAAAATAATTTATACTTGAGTGTATAGCATAAAAACACCATGATCTAGGTAAATTACTTACTATAATTAGGTTTTTTTACTTTGAGAAAGCTATTATAGTTTATTCTAGAGGGTTTAAGTTCTCCTATTAAAGAAATATAACAGATGAAATATAGAACCTATTATGAACACCAACTTTATAGTGGTATTATCTAAAGTACTAAAGGGCCCTACACAACAATGGTATGAGATTAAGCTATTAACTCACTTTTGAATTCCCTAAGCACCTCTGATGCTTACAGAACTGGGACATATACACAAACTTAATTGCAAAAGCATAGGTTCAGTAGCTCCCATTTTTATTCCATTAGGAGGAAGGTCTTGCTCCTTATGTCTAAGTGTAGTACTTTGAACATGCTCAAGGCAATGTAGGTAGACATGGCAACAGGCTGAGGAGTCTATAGACTAGCTTAAGCTGACATCAGGTTTAACTGCTGATTACCTTTCTCAGGAATACTATGGTGTAATAACTTGTACCTAATAGAGTTTTGCTCTGACTAGCCTTTGTTAGAGCTTAAAAGTGCCTGAGTAGATCCCTTAGGAACTGGCTTCAAGAGTTCCCACCACTGTCATGCTCATTAGCCCTTTGCTACTCTCACTACTACTTGGATTTTAAATCTAGGGTGATGGGAAAGAGATACCAGTATTGAGTTAACTAGGCCCTAGCTTCCTCGCCCTCAGCTATTAACTTACTAGTATATATCCTATTATACACCACTAATGTGGTGTATTAGGGAAGCCTCTATAGTGAGGTAATGTGATAGAGTATAGTATAGTATAGCTTAGCCTAAGCTATGACTATCTCTAGGTAAGTCAACCCTATAGTTTCTATATGATTAGCTAGATTAGTATAGTATAGGAGTATGGTTTAGTTATCTCTATTAGCTATGTTTTTCACCTATCAGGTTCATATCATAAGAGAGTAGGATTATATAGGAGGTTAGGCCTATGATGTTCCTAGGTATTTATAACTAAGTATGTATTAAGTGTCCTATTTAATTTCACTACCTCTAAGGATATAAGAGATACTTATATAAAAGTAACTCTATAGGGTTCTATTTGTTTACTTTATAGCAAAACCCTTAGATAGAAAATCATTACTGAGAGTCATCCTCTAATTAGATAAGGTTATTAGTTATATAATCCTACTTTTATTTTAGTGTATTTAAGGACCCTATGAAATGGAAGAAGGAGGATTCTCTTCTAATGATTATTACCTTAGTGGAATCTTTACCCCTAATACTATAGGCTCTTTCTAGCCTACCTCAGTAGTATCTTTACCTCAGATACTATAGGCTCTTACTACCCTATATTAGTGGTATTTTTGCCTCTAATACTATATACTCTTCCTATGTCACTTAAGTATTATCTTTATGTATAATACTATAGTATCTTCTTAACCTAATTTAGTAGTATCTTTGCCTCTATTACAGAACACTATATCTATAGTCTTCCCAGGTACTAGGTCATGTGTGTAACTGAGTTCCAAGTCAACGAAAGCATTATGTCAGAATCTGTGAGTACCTCTCTCCCTGAGCTAGGCCACAGGATCACATGTTGAGTATTGTTGCCACTGAGCTCTGACTAAGTAAAGTGAGGCTTTAATAATACAATATACATATGATTGGCTATGTGTGATTGATGATAGGACTTATCACCCAGATCTCATTATAATATACCAATTGGCCATATTGTCAGAGGACATGACATAAGGAGGTACTCCCTCTGAATGGCATGGATGATCTTACCAGAATATAAGCTAATTCCTATTCAAATATTTTGATTGTCTTCTAGGGAATTTGAAATAGCACATGGGAATTTGTAAAGGAATGTTTCTATAGGGTTCTTTTCCTTTATAATTCCTTAGTTAATTTCTCAGTTAGAATTAGGTATTTAAGAGGGAGTGGATGAGCAATGTATTATGATTTTCTCAAGCATCATCCTATATCTTGTACTATCTATGAGCATTAAAAATATACTTTGCTATTCTGCATATAATGTTACAGATGACTGTACTGACTGGTCTGCCTAGGTACTAGGACATGTATAGACACTGTTCTAAGTAAACTAGAAGGTATGTTAGAACCCATGATCACTCTATGAGCCACAGAACTACATGATGAGTTTTGTCACCACTGAGCTCTGACTAAGTAAGGTAGGCTATTGAGAATATGACATACATGAGATAGGACATATACGATCGATGACAGGACTTGTTACCCTAATCTTATCATGATATACTAATCGGTCATATTGTTAGGGGACAGGACTTGAGGAGTCCCTTCTCTGAAAAGTCCTAAATGATTATACCAAACCTTTCTTCAATTCTCTAATCATGAAACTGATCTCCTTCTAGGGAATCATGAAAGAATAGGGGAATTGCAATGGAATATTTCTATGGGGTTCATTTCATTTATGAAGTTTCTCTATAGCTAATTGGTCAGAATTATGTATATAAGAGGGAGCAGATGAGCAATATGTTTTGTTTCTTCTTCTTCTCTCTCTAGCTATCATCTCAAGTCTTGTACTATCTTTGAGCCTTAAGAATATATTTTGCTTTCTCTTCAATAAATTCTCTATCTCCTCTTAACTCCTTGATAAAGGTAGAAAACACAAGCAGTTCTAACTTGCCAGTTGAGATATCTGAGTTCACTCAGTAAGACCCTCTTGCAAAGCTTATTGTGCCTATACCTGTATCTACATCCTCAATGAGTCTCCTGTCACACCTAAGATCCTTATCTTTCCTGACTCTATGATAAAAGTGAAATCACAAGCAGTTATAACTTGCTGGTTGAGATATCTGAGTTTACTTAGTAATACCCTCTTGTAAAGCTTCTTATACTGATACTGGTATCTACATTCTTTACAAGTCTTCTGTCACAGCCTCTGACATTATGGACTTATCATAGCCTACCTTAGTATTATATTTACCTATGATACTATAGACTCTTTATAGCCTACCTTAGAGGTATCTTTACCTCTAATACTATAGGCTCTTCTTAGCCCACCTTAGTAGTATCTTTACCTCCAATACCATAGCCTTTTCCTAGCCTTCCTTATTATTATCTTTTCCCCTAATGATTAGATAGGATCTTACTATCCCTATGACTGATCCTTTAGACTAGTAAAGCAAGATTTAAGCTACTTGTTATATTTATTCTTCAGCCTATGTCTCTTTAACTTAGTTGTATCCCATAGTAGCAATCACACTTATATGTAGTAAACCTTACCTAATTGCACCCATATTTACCTCTTCTCTATTGTCCTAGTTATGTCTATAAGATGTACTGAGGAAAGGTGTATATCAATACTGTTCTAAACATTGGTATATACTTCTTAGCTATTTAAGGGTGAATAGTATTTGTTGTAATATTAATCAAGCAATCTAGTAGGCAGCACTGCTATTCAAAGGTACTTAACTAACCCTATTGGTTACTGAGATAAGTTGTCTCCTCCTACCTCTTTATGATTTGGTAACTTATCTCCATATAGAGTACTATCAAGTTAGATCTTAGATAGAGATTAGTACATAGTTCACAATGTTAAGGATTCCTTTTATGAGTTAGTTATCAGTTTCTAGCCCCTATCTCTAGGCAATATTAGGTGCTAGGTAGGATGGCATATTGGTATAGGGAGCTTATAGAGAAGTCTCTCCATAATAAAACCCCTGTAAATACTATATATTCATATGGAGGATTTTGGCCTCAAAATACACTCCACAATCATTGAATAATAAGAAATAATTTTGATTAATCCCTAGAAAAATATATTATTTTTTGCTATAGGTTTAGGATAATATTTGCACATATGGATAAATATCATAGTAATTAACAGTAATAGTATTTTCTTGTAATTATCTACTCTAAAATAAAAGGGTATTATTTTTGCACAGAGAACTATATATACAATGTTTTTGACCTAAAATGTGTTAAATTAATGTCTGGACAAACACCTGACACACCTTGTGGATTGTGGTGTTGAGTGAAGCTAGAATGCTAACTAGAAACTTAGTTTTGTACCTGATTGCAACAGCAAAGAATGCCAAGAAAGGTGTCCGTTTAGATATTGGAGGTTATTGTATATTTTTTTTTTTTTTATGATTCTGGATAGATCTAATTTAGTTTTTGGGAAGATTTGTCCTTATGCTCAGTTCTTCAGCTTACTCTTATTTTTATTTTTATTTTAGCTATACTTGAGCGACCACTACTACAGCGGGGTGCACGTTATCTTCAGTTTTCAGGGGAACATCATATTTCCGAAATAAGAAATCTGTTGCAACTGGCATTGGAGAGAGGTGGCATCGATGGCAGGCCTAGGCCCGACACAATTCAAATCCGCCGATGTCGCTCTCAACTCCATTTGCATCTTCATCCACTCAACGTTTTTCTCAGGCTCCACGCCTTCGGCCTAAATCTCATGAAAAAGCTGCAATTCGCAAATGCGACCTTTGAGTCCACAAATTCCCTGGCCTGCCGAAACAGACCAGGAGCGGTCAATAATTGTAGTTTTCAACTAGCAAAAATCGAAGCTCGGACGAATCCTCACTGCTATCAATCTTGCCCGTGCACTAGTATGGGGAAATGAAAGGGACGTGGGAAGGAGGCGTTTTTATTGGAGGTAGAGAGAGGGTCGGTGAAATATTTGGCGGTTGTGCGCCAAGGCAAGTCGCGAAGAAATAAACCGATCGGAGGCAGGGAACTAATTTTCTGGCTGCATATCTGGGGGAAGTATGCCTGGCTCGTGATTAGTGTCAAAATAGCCGAGATTTCGCGCTTATATCTGGGTTCGTGTGGGAAAATGTCTTGCGCGTTGAAAGGATCTGGTTAGTTGGCGGGTTTTTCGTGCTCGCCATCCACCTCCTTTTTGGTTGCCTTTTCGCTGTCCTTCATCTGGAGCTTTTAATACTGCTCAGTTGCTGGAGAGGGATGTATTGCTTTAGCAATTTTTCCTTTTTCCTTTTTCTTTATAGGTTTAATGAAAGAAAGGTCAGTTGTCAAATTGGAGAACCTGGCATTTAATATCTAGCGTTTATTTAATTTCAGGAGTAAAAAATCTATGTTCATTCGGGCCAAGAAACTCAGTCGACAAGTATACGAAAATTTAGCAACTACATTATTTACTTCTTAGTAATTGGGTGTTATATAATTATGTGTACTTCGGCAATGTAGATCTTCACATTATTTGTTGCGCTGCATTCTGGAACGGGATAACTACCCCTCTTACTATTCTCCCATAGACAGGAGAATTGATATGAAGTCCAGATTCTCGATGAACATGCAGAGGTACTCGAGTGTCTATCTCCGGACTCTTTCCAGATAGTGCCGGATGCATACTAGATTATAGCTAGCTAACGCCTCCTGAAAAGCTGCAACCGCCAAGCTTGTGTTTCCTTTACTTTCTGTTAACTTTTAGGTTGGCGGTTGTACCGGCGGAGGAATACTATGGGTGGCTAACGGTTCTAATTCTGTGTTGTTATGTCGACGAATGGTTTATTATTCCAATTCTATTTACGAC
>JABYPW010001799.1:0-13611 GCA_016880775.1 Phymatotrichopsis omnivora
CCCCCCCCCCCCTATAAGGTAGTGATAGTAAAGAGGAGAAATTAGGAATAAATTACTCTGGCTTTATAGGTAATAGTGAAAGTAGCAGAGGATTTCCTTTTGGCTTTTATTTTCTTTTTATTTTTATTATTTCTTACCTCTTTTCCTTTGTTTTTTCATGACCTTTTCCACCTTATTTTGGAAATTAAAATAGGTAGTGTTTAACAGAGGATTTCCTTTTCATCTTCTTTTCACTAGCTATGTATTTGCTTTTAATTAAGTGTAGATGCCCCACTGGAGGATAGAGGATGTAAAACTTATAATATGGGAATAAATAAATGTTCTATCTTGTTGTCAGGATAACTGCCATGCCTAGGATGCCAAACCATGGAGCAAAAAGTAGGGAAATATTGTATGCATATAGTAGTAAAGTGTGTTAACTGCATAGAAAACTATGCAGCCAACTTCCCAGCATGCCCAGCCCATAAATCTGCATTCCAAGACTTTCAAGCAATAGTTCAGCAGTGCAGGGCTGAGTGAATCACCAAAGAACAACAAAACATAAATAATAATTGAAAGTGGTAACTTTAGATAACACTACAGGGATGACCAAAAGTGCCCTACAATATACTAAAACACTTAAATTTGTGATGCTCAACTGCATAGGAAATAACAGAGTGTTTATCAACTTCATGTAAAACCAAAAAGAATCAAACTACATTATTGCCATATAATACCCAAACCAATACCATGGGAACCCAATAAAAGTGAGAGGATATGTAACAAAACTCCCCTAAAAGAAAAGAGAAGGAAGGATAAAATATAGAATAGTGGTATATATAGAAAAGTGGATAGTGGACTGTTTTTCTTTCTTTCCTATACCCAGGCTTCAAGACCCAGACATTGTTGCATTGAAGTTCAAGTCCAAAGTGAATTCCTTTTCCTTTATATACATAGTAGTATATATACACCCTAAAGGTACATAGCAGACCGAAATGGTCCACAACATATTCTAGGCCCCTAACAACTACATAATAGTACTTGGCAACCTCAACACCCATCACCTAGACTGGAGCCCATTCAGGGCATACAAGTAGAAAGAACTAGACCAAGGACAACACCTGAACAGGTAAGCAATGGACATGGGACATGCCTGTATATACATGCCAGGAGAAATAACTAGGATGGACCTGGCCAGAAGACAAGATAGAGTCTTAGACCTCATCTTCACCAGCACCAAAACATAGTATAGGCTCACCTCCCTGGTAGTTAGCTGTGATGTAGGAAGTGACCATTTCCCAGTCTCAGTGGAGATGTACCTACAAGACACTGGAAGAGAAAAGCTTACCCCAAAATGGGACTTATTACCATGATTTGACAAAGATAACAAAGACCCAGTATATGACCAACTAGATGGAATCTAAACTGTCTAGGATGAAATAGGAGATTTCCAGGAGTGGGTCCATTGCAAAATTCACCAAGTAACTAAAATCCTCTGTGACACAGTTCCAAAGAAGCAAGTAACAAAGTATTCAAAGCTAAGGTGGAATGTAGCCCTCTATTGAAAGAAAAGTCTTCAAGTGACAAGCTAGACTGTACAGGCATGGGCATACAATGAAAGTTGAGCATAACATAGTGTGAAACAAGTACTTCCAGATGATATAAAAAGCCAAAGACTACCATTAGAACTTGTGGGTTAGAAACACCTCTGATTCAGACCTATGGAACTATAAAGCCCTCCTAATCAGGACCTCTAGAGACCACAAACTACTTATATATGCCAAAAAACTAGTACAATATAAGGCCTCCCTGGTCAAATAGCTCTTTCCTCTAAAACCTTAACTAGCACCAATGAGACTACAGTTATCCAGCGATATAACCAGAGGTCACAGTGGAAGAAATCACTAACATTCTCATAAAAACTAAGAACACTGCACTAGGGCCAGATTGCATACCATATCCAGCCTGGAAAGAGGTGGCAAAAGGATCCCTACATATCCTGAAAGGACTAGTTAATGGAATACTAGGATATAGATATCACCCAACTAACCTCAAAGAATTGCTAGGAGTACTTATACTGAAACCAGACAAAGAAGATTATAGACCAGTCAAGTCATACAGAGTTATTATCCTCTTGAACATTTTATCAAAGATAGTTGAGAAGGTGGCTTATGACAGACTATATGATCATGCCATCAAAAATGGAATGATCTCAAAATACCAGTATAGAGCAGTCAAACAAAGGGGAATTGCATATGCAGCAAATTGGTAATTCCATGAGATTGACTGTCTATAGAAAGCAGGATATAAAGTCGCTATGGGTTTCTTCAATATCTCTAGAGCCTTTAACAACATAGAACAAGGAGAGCTCCAGACCAGACTCTAGGAAGGTAATGTGCTGGAATACCTGGTAAACCAGATATCCTTCATGAGTGAAAGAACCCTACAAATGGTCTACCTAGGGGCCATGGAAACCAAGCATACTATAAGATCAGGAACCCCCTAAGGATCTCCTATATCCCTGCTCCTATTTGTCATCTACATTGCCCCACTCTACAAAATATAGGAGCCACAAAACTGAGGATCATTTATTGATGACTTTGCAGTTACACTCTATTCCAAGGAAAGAAAGGAGAATGCCCCAAAGTTGCAAAAGCAGTTCTAAGACCTGAAAGTCATTGCTAAGCCTATAGTCAAGTTTTCTCCCCCTAAAACTGACATCATCTATTGGGAGACCTACCATAAGAAAATACTGGAATAAGATATACAACAAATCAATATTGATGGTATACAAATAACCCTAGTCAGCCTTGTACAGTACCTTACATATTTCAGGTCTACATATTGCACCCTGTATCAACACTACCTAGTATGAATAGCCCATGCTATCAAGCACTTTTACATCCTCAAATAGGACAACATAGTACACAAGGGTCTCATGCCACATAATTAAAGGAGACTGGTCCTAGCAATGATCATGTTACAAATGATATATGGAGCCATGGTCTTCAAACCAGATGCCAAAACTATACAGCTTCTTACAACATTGTTTCTCAAAATGGCCTGATGGATCACAAGACACTACAAGAACACTAATACATACCAAGTACTAGCCCAAGCAAAGATCCCACCCCCAGAAGTATAGATAAAGTATATAAGAGACAAATATACAGTAACAATCTCCCTTATCACCAGCATCTAATAGTGGCAGCACTCCCCTCTATGTACCAAATGGTGGTAGTACAAAAGCATACAGACATGCATTGTACAAAGCTGAAAAGGTCTAAAAAGACCACTGAAGGTAACAAACTAACTAGTATATATATCCAGGAATAGAATGCTGAGAACATCAATAGAGATGGAAACTCCTTACTACTGTATCTCGACAAAACCATGTGCTATATACAATAGTGAGTGATGGGAGTTTCAATTAGGGCAGATGTTTGTAGCACAGCTAGGGCTTTGCTTCTGTGGTTTTCTTGACAACCTCAGCCCAGGAGTGGTCATGTGGGTTCACAGGGGCCTAGCTAACTATGGCATCAGGTGGCAGAAGTAGCACTTTGCTAGTTGTTGTGATCAAAGGTAGGGTCTATGAAGAGGTGAGCTTATTCACAGCTTTGACACTTTTAGAGGTCTCCCACTGTATCTTTTTGATGGATTCAGTGAGAGCTGGGTTTGGGAGAGCACTACAGTTTGGGCTATGGAGAAATCTTAGATATATATATATATATATATATATTGTTTAAATAATGTCACATTGTTTGTAGGTACAAGCTCTACCTGATTCCTTGATAGATATGGCATGACAAAGCCTATGACTACCTCAGTGCAGTGTCTAAGTATGACCCTCATGGTAGGAGAAAAAATGAAAAGGTTTGCAGCAGTGAAATAGTGATGAGAGGCAGGTGAGAAAGGGCAAAAGAACAAACTCAAAAACACAAAGACAACCTTTGCATATGGGGGCAAGGGACAAGCCTGATGGAAACTGAGAAATTCAAAGAAGAGCACTGAGACCCTATCCTTTTGCTCTAAGGTGGTAAACCTCATAACACCTGTTAAAAAAGAAATAGGGAAAAACAAAAGCACTAGATACACTGTAAAAAGGCAAAAGCAATTTATGTTCCAAAACATACCAAGCAATGATCAAAGGGCCTCCCATGAAACAGAAGAAAAAAAGGAAAGGGAGAAATTGACCTAGGACTCCATTTCCTTCTCATGCCCAGCCTGATCCCTAATCATATTTTGTCATGGTGATGATTTAAGTAGGGTAGTATGGGCCATTAGCAGCATAGGCACCTTTATAGTTAATGCATTTGAGTGTAGTATGCTTGCATTGTCAACCTTTGATCTTACAGCCTAGGTTGCCATAAGTATGTTTGGTAAGGAGATGTTTTCCAGCATAGAACCAGTAGATAGGCAGGGAACTGCATTGCAACTGGTGATGTTTATACTGATTGCAACAGATGCACTAAGTGGTGTTGCAGAATATGATGTACTATTGAGTCTTTCTGCTTTTGTTTAGGATCATGAGACCCTTGGAGATGTGGAAGTAGTTGTTAACAATAACTATAATAATAATTGAGGAAGCTTTCTTGCTAGCAACCTTTTCCTTCGAAGCTAGCCAGTGGGCAGTTGGCACCAGTAGGACCCTATGGTTGAATGTCTTGATCTCCTCTCAGTTCTTGGTGAGATAGCAGTAGCTTGGGTTAGTATGTTGTGCAATATGTACTTCTTGTTCAAGAAGTTATAGTAGAGGCCAGTAGTGTTATGAAGGAACTTCCTGACAGCTTCCTTAATGGTAGGACTTGCTAGGCAATTGTGTTTTGCATAACAGAGAGGACAACATTGCAGGGGCTGGCTTTTTAGACAGATTAGATGCAGTGGGCAGGGGGGCTTTCTTGGAGACAAGTGCCTTATTATTGACTTCAGAAATCTTAGATATAGTTGAAATCTATATTGGGTGCTTTAGGGTATTTCTTTGTCCTCTTTTCTTTTCTCTTCTATCCTCTTCTATCTTTCTTTACCCCCTTTTTTTTTTTTACCTTCAGCTTTTCACTTTGCTCTAATTTTCTCTGATTTTTAACTTTACTTCTTACAATCTTGGGCTCTCTGTGGTGGGATTAGGACATGGGTTCTTCTCTTTCCTCTTTTCTGTTTGCTTCTTTTAAATGTTTTTCTATTCCTACTTCATTTTGCTTTATAGGGAGGTAGAGGGATTTTTTTCATATCATAGCTAAATAGGCTATATGCTGAGGCTATACCTAGAAACAATTGACATGAATTAAACATAGAACAAATCAGTACATATGTTTTAGCCTCTTTAGCTACTATTAACCTAATACACTTGCCTCTCCTTCTCTAAACTCTCTTCTTGCTAATATCTCCTGTCTAAATATTCTTCCAGTAAACTTGACTAAAAAATCAAAGGCAAACCATGTGAGTACACTTTTTTTTTTTTTAATCATATTGCATTGTTTGTAGGTATAAGCTCTGCATTCATCCTCAATTGATATGGCATAAATCATATGGCTACCCTAGTGTTTAAGCATGACCCCTAAGGCAGAAGAAAAAATTACAAAAATAGTTTTGCAGGAGTGAAGGAGCAAATAAAGGCAAGAGAAGGAGCAGAAGGAAAAACTCAATAATCAAAAAACACCTATCACATATGAAAGGAAGGAACAAGCCTGACAGAAACTAAGAAAAGCAAAGAAGAGTAATGGGACCCTATAATTTTGCCCTGAGGAGGTAAACCTTACAACACCCAGACAAAGAAATAGGGAAAAGCAAGAACACTAAGTACACTTGTAAAAGGGAAAAGCAATACATATCATCAAGAACAAACCAAACATTGACTAAAGTCCTCCTATAGAACAGAAAAAAAAGGAAAAGAGGAGAGGGTAAGTGGTCTAGGATTCCATTTCCTCCTCATATTCAGCTTGCTTGTAGGGCTTATCATTTTTTATCATAGCAATAATGTAAATTGAGTATCACAGATCATTGGTGGCATGAGAACCCTCACAGTTAATGCATTTATCAGCAGTATGTTTACATTGTCCTTCTTTTACCTTGCAGTTAGTGTTACTACAGGATTTTGATTTCCTATCGGTTACTATTGTATGAATAGGGCATGTACATTCAATTAAGAGCAAAGACATAGTCATATACATCGGAGCATCAGGATGTACCTTCATCTGCTGTTAGGGTTACTACAAGTGTGCTTAGTGAGGAGATGTTTTCTAGTGCAGTACCAGTAGATAGGCTAGCACATGCATCATAGTTGGTGTTGACCATACTGGTTGCAATTGGTGCACTGAGTGGTGTTACTGGAAGTAACATACTGTTCAGTCTTATAGTTCTTGTTTAGTATTGTAAGACCCTTTGAGATGTGGAAATGATTGTTGTTAACAATGACAGTGACAATAATAGAGGAGGCTTTCTTACCAGTAACCTTCTCCTTGCAAGTAGGTTAGCATGGGGTCTATGCAAGTAGGAATCCATAGTTGAAGATCTTAATTTCTTGATGGATCTTGGACATATGTTTGAAATTGGAGGCTCCAATAGCTTAGGTTAACATATTGTGCACTATGTACTTCTTGTGCAAGAATGTTTAGCAGAGGCTAGTGGTGTTAGGGAAGAACTTCCTAACAGCTTCCTCTATGGTCACTTTGTAGGTTAGAACTTACTGAGTAGTTATGTTTTGCATGACAGAAAGGAAAACATTCTAGGAGCTAGCCTTTCAGATAGATAAGATATGGCAAGCAGAGGAAGCTTTCTTTGAGACCATAGCCCTGTTGACTTTATCTTGGACTGCAATGGGATTAAAGTCAGGGATTTCTCCCTTATGGTTAATAATTATCTCTTATTCTTGCTTAACTAGGTAGTTGGGGGTAGGAGTGGGGGTGGTGGCAGTAGTTTGTAGCATAGCTATGGCTTTAACTTTGCAACTTTTATTGATAACCTCAGCCCAGGAGTGATTATGAGGGTTGATAAGGCCTAGGTGATTGTGGTGTCAGGTGTTGTAAGTGGTTCTCTGCCAATTATCACAATTAAAGGTAGGGTCTATGTAGAGGCAAGCTTCTTTACATCTTTAGCAGTTTTTGAGGTCCTAGACCATATCATTTTGATGGATTTGGTGGGAACTGTGTCAGGAAAGGTAGGGGCTACAGTTTGAGTTGTGATCTAGTGGTAATGGCCTTGAGTTTATTAAAGTGCTGTTCAATTGACTGTTGTCTATCTTGGAGAGCAGAAAAAGACTGTTAAATGTTTCAATAGACTGTAAGAGAGCAGGGAAGTGGTGTTAAAGAATTCCAGTTACACTAATTGAATTATTACTTCAAATACTGTCTTGTGGTGAGAGAGTAGAATAGGACCACCAGATTTAGTAACCAAGTGTATTGTTAATAGATAGCATTCCCTATATAAGTACACTTATTTTTTGTTTGTTTAAATTATATCACATTTGTTTCAGGTATAAGCTCTGCAAGCATCCTTTCCAGATATTATAGCATTAAAAAACCTGCAGATACACCAGTGTCTAAGCATGACCTGCATAGTAGAAGAAAATGCAATTTAAAGAAGTTGCAGTAGTGAAAGGGCAAAGGGAGGTGAGTGGGAAAGAGCAAAGAAAACTCAAAAACATAAAGACACCTATTATATACAAGGAGGAATAAGGCTGATGCAAACTAAGAGAAACAAAGAAGAGCAGTTAGACCCTATTCTTTCACCATAGGGAGGTGAACCTTATAACACCCAGGAAAAGAAATAGGTAAAAGCAAAAGCACTTAAGTACACTACAAAAGGGGAAAGCAATTTATGTTACTAAAACACACTAAGCAATGACCAAAGTCTTCCTGTAAAATAGAAGAAAAAAAAAAGGAAGAGGAGAAAGGGATTAAGGATTCCATTTCATCCTCATGTTCAGCCTGATCTCTAGGCTTATTATCTTTTTTCAGTGACAATGTAACTAGGGCAGTGTAGGTTATTAGGGGTATAGGCAACTTTATAGTTTATGCATGTAAGAGTAGTATGTTTACATTGTTAGCCTTTGATCTTGCAGTCAGGATTGCTGCATATGTTTAGTGAGGAGATGTTTTCCAGTGTAGTACTAGCATGTAGGCTGGGAAATGTAGCATAGTTAGGGGTGGCCATACTAGTTGCAGTAGGTGCACTAGGTAGAGTTGCTGAATATGATATACTATTTAGTTTTGTACTTTCTTGTTTAGGATTATGAGACCCTTTGAGATATGGAAGTTGTTGTTAATAATGATGATAGTATTCATAACCAAGGATACTTTCTTGCCAGCATTGTTCTCCGTAGAAGCTACCTAGCATGGGGTTTATACTAGTAGGACTCTATAATTGAAAGTCTCAATATTCTCATAGATTTTTGACATATACTCAATGTTGGAGACACTAATAGCTTGGGTTAGCACTTTGTGTATAATGTACTTCTATTGTAATATGTTATAGTACTGGCTAGTAGTGTTGGGGGAGAGCTTCCTTATAGCTTCCTTTATAGCTGCTTTATAGGTAAGTAACTCATTAGGTAGTTATATTTGGCTAGCCTTTTGGACAGATCAGATAAGGTAGTTAGAGCAGGCTTTCTTTGAGACAAGAGGCTTATTGACTTCATCTTAGACTGTGAAGGGGTTAAAGTTAGGGATTTCTCCCTTAAGGTTTACAATAATATCTCATTCTCACTTAGGTAGGTAATTAAGGGTAGGAGTAGAGGTAGTAGTAGTGGTTTGTTAGGTAGCTGAGGCCTTGCCTTTGTAGTTTTTGTTTACAACCTTAGCCCAGGAGTGATTATAGGGATTCACTGGGGCCTATGTGACTATGGCATTACGTGTTGCAAGTGGTGCTCAGCTAGTTATTGTAATTGAGGTTAGGGTCTATGAAGAGGTAAGCTTCATAACTACTTTAGCAGTTTTTAATCTCTAACAGTATCTTTTTGATAGATTCAGTGAGGGATAGGTCACAAAGGGAGGAGACTATAGTATAGCTGATGTTAAAGTTGCTAGTGGTAATATTATTGAGTTTATTAAAGTACTGCTCAATCAACTGGTAGCCAGCTTAGAGAGTGGAGATAGACTGTTGAATCTTTTAAATAGGCTAGGTAAGGGTATACTGGGTTAGGTTAAAGAACTCCAGTTACATACAAGGCACTACTCTAGACATGGCTGAGTTAGTTGCAGCAACAATATCTATTCCTTAAAGTTTTTCTCTATATACTGCTGTAAATGCTTAGTAAAGGGGATTATTAAAAAATCACTAATAGTTTTGATAGCAGTATAACCTTACCCTATAAGTGGTAGGGGGATGTTAAGGGGAGGGGGTATAGAGGTTAACCATCACTACATACTGTAATAGTTATCGTGCTGTTAAGGATTTCTAAATTTAGTAACCAAGTACATTGTAATAGAGAAGGTTAACTATATAAGTACACTCTCTTAAAGTATAATAAATGCTTAGATACCTATACTACAAATAACCTATGATGCCTAACTTCTACCACTACCCTTTCTGAGGGGATAACTATAACACTTATATTAGTAAAGAGTAAATAGAATCTTCACCTACTTCTATTTCTGTTTCCTTTTTTTTTTTTTTACTTTTCTTCAATTTATTAGAGAAGACTTTGCTCTAGTATATAGGAATTTGGATTCCTTTGGTCACTATTATATAGATAGGGCATATACACTCAATCAAGAGTAAATACATAGTTGCATACATAGGAGTATCAGGTATATACCTTCATATAGCTTTGCTCTAGTATATAGTGTTTCTTACTTTATATAGTAATATAGATCTAGCATTTCCTCTTATGGTTATATTTAGTGCTTTACTATACCTATTTCTTTTTGTCTAGTGTTGTAAAGTTCTTCTACCTAGTGTAAAAGGATAGGGTCCTATTTCCCTTCTATAGTTTTAGGCTATGATGATTTCCTTTCTTGTAGCTACTTGCAACTGGGCACTTTTGATTTCCAAGTTTTCCCTCTAACTCTCTTCCTGCCATTGCCTTCCCCCCTCTCTTCTTACCACTTTTCATCTCATTTTTTTTTCTTTTTTTTTTTTAGGAGATGATAGAAGGTTTTTTATACCATAACCTTTGAGGTTACATATGGAGGTTGTACCTAGAAAGAATTGATAGGAGTAAAACTGAAAAAAAAAAAAAAAAAAACTATGCTTCAGGGAGAAGTTAATTTTTTGCTAATGACTAAAAGACTTTAGTATATCTCACCTAGTGAGGTGAACCATTATGTTTGAGCTAGGTAGACTAGGTATCTCTTCTCCCTAGTACTAAACTTTTGTTGGTAGCCTATGTAGGAGGCATTCCTAGTGTATGGGATTTTGCTATAGGAGGACTGTGGTCTTGGTCTTAGGTGCTGGGTGAGGAAGTGAGGGCCCAGTTAACACATTACTGGTGTCTCTTTCCTATCGCCCTAGATCAAAATGCTAAGTAGTAGTAGGTACTAATAAGTGTGACGGTGGTGGAGGCAACTAGGACTTGCCTCTAAGGGGTCTACTTGGGTATCAATGAAGGCCAGTAAATGCAGCAAACCTTTTAAGGTGTAAGTACCCTGGTAGTTCTGAGGAAGGTAATCAATGGTTTAACCTGAGGTTGGCTTAAGCTAGTCTACGGACTCCTCAGCCTGTTGCCATGTCTACCCGCGTACCTTTGGGTATGCTTAGGATATCACACTTGGACCTAAAAAGGCGGGGGAAGCAAGAAAAATAGGAGCTACTGAACCTATGTCATATGCTCTTAGTTGAGTGCGACGCCCCAGTTCTTTTAGCATCAAAGTTGCTTAGGGAAGCTCAGAAACTCTTAGTCTTAGGTGCAGATATTGGAACAGGTGGATTTTGGGGTTCCAGTTTTCTCAGTGAGTTTCGCAAAAGATTAACCTTCACCTCCCAGTATCATCACCATAGCACGTTCAACTTCGGTGGTTTCTCTGCGCTTTTTTTTAGGTTTTGGTTTTGGTTTTAGTTTGGATTTGGATTTTTCTTCATATTTGGGTTTAGCTGCGGGCTCAAAGTTCTTTTTTTAGATGGAGGCATTGTAAAAATTGAAATGTTCTACATGTACTTTTCAAGCCGTAGCCCCACCCGCTTCCAAAATAAGCTTTATAATGGCAGGGGTTTGAGCAACTTTTGGCTATCCTTCATAGGTGATAGTTCATGATCCCATACTTAATTCAAGCGACTTTGTCATATACCCCCAATTCGGCATTGTCGTTCCAGAACATGTATAGCATAAAATAAAGAACCTGCAGAGAAAGAGAGGTTACACTTTTGAACATAAAAGAAAAGCGATAAATACACATTCCACCCTTGTTGGATTGCCACCGTAATCCTATAAACACAGCCGACCTCCAGCGGAAAAATTAGGTGGGGTAAAAAATTATATACGAAAACCCTTTTCGACAGGAAATTTTTTTTTTTTTTTTTTCCTTAATCCGATTTTTTTTGACCCTGTGAACCCGAAGCCCATGAAAAGAGAGAAATCTCCCTTGGATTCCCACAAAACACTCAATTCTTTCAGAAATTGCTCATTTTTTCTCTTTAACTTCAACAATATTCAACCCCAACCCATCGGTATCCAAATACAGCTTATTCTTTCCACCACTCTCCTGCAGGATCTGGGCAATATTCCTGGCGGTCTCAATCTTCTTTAGTTCGACGTACGAGCGGGATTTTTTGATAGCGTCTCCGATGAGTTCTGCGGAGCGTGCTTCACCCTGGGCTTTAACAATCATGGCTTGTTTTTCTTGCCGGGCTTTATCGACAACGAAGGCGGCGCGTTGGGCTTCTTGTCTATTTATGTTATCAGTACCAGCTCAACATGCCATTTCGGCGGAAGAAGATGAAGGAAGAGGAAAGATGAAAACCTACTGAGCAACCTGTTTGGCCTCCACAGCGGCGGTGAACTCCGGCGAAAAAGCAAGATGTGTCAACGAGACATCATCAAGCATGATGTTGAACCTGGCAGCCCTCTTGACAAGGTTATCCCTAACGAGCCTGCTGACGCTCTCACGCTGGGTGATGAGCTGTGAGGCGTTGAATTGCGCAACAACGGCTTTCAGGACTTCGTTGACGATGGAAGGAAGAACTCGTTCGTCGTAGTCGATGCCGAGGGTTCGGTAGATAGTGGGGAGGGCATCGATTCGGGGACGCGAGAGGACACGGCAGGTGATGTTTACCATTTGAAGATCTGTGGCGGGAGGGGGTGGGGGTTAGCAGGCTGTTGGCGAAATTATTTGCGGGGAAGTTAGAAGGCGGACCTTTGGTTCCGGTGAGGGAGGCGACATTGCGGGGTTTGGCACGCACATCGTATGTGATAGGAGTTTCGAACCAGGGGATCATGAAGTGGGTTCCTGCAGGGGCAGCCAGCATTAATCGAACAATTCGGGGGTTCAATTGGGTGAAATGTTTACCTTCATTGTAGATTTCTTTCTTGACACCTCCGAGACGAGTGTACTTGATAGCACGATGACCACCATCAACTTTTAAAACCATCAGCATCAAAATTCAATTGTCATCGCCTGGATTTCGAAAAAAAAAAAAAAAAAAAAAAAAAAGCCTACCGTTAAATAAAGCACTGTTAATGGTCACGGCGGCCGCACCCAGTAGCAGCAGGGCTGCCCCACCGCCGACCATCCCTCTCGGAGGCTTTCCGGCACCCCGTTGCTGCGCGCGCGCAAAAGCGGACTGGAAGCGGTTCCAGGCTTCACGGGGATTGTTTGGGTCCATTCCGGAGGTCTGTGTTTTGTATTTCGTGTTGTCTGGATGTGTTGGTGTGAGAGAACAATTGATATCATCGCCTCACCGCGGTCGAAGGTGTCGCCAAGACTACTATTTTTTTTTTTCCTGCGGGGTGTTTGACTACGAACGCGCGGATGAAGGGAATGTACTAGTACTACTATTATGTAAGCAGTTTATTAAGGAATGGAAAGTGCGCCTCTCGAGAGCAGATCTCAGAAGGCGAAGGGACGCTGACATAAGCGATTCTGCCCCTCACTTTTTCGTGGTGAGGACGCGCAAAGTGCATAGAACTTCTAGACAGTTGCCAAGGCGGCTACAACCGCGTTTGCGACTTTTGAAGGGATGATAAAAGATCTGCACACTGCGCCAGTCGCTAATTTCTGTTCCTCCTTCGACGACCCAGTCCCTGTCCTTTTTTTTTCTGCAAGACCTCTTTAAATTCTTCTCTTCCGGAATCCACTCCTCCGTGGAATCTCTTGCATAAGGTTGCGCTCGCCTCTACGTTAGTCTCAGCTGTCTTCTGCCTTCTCGCGAGATAGCTGCGCTCACGACCCGGCAATTGTGAGCTTGCGTTATTCGATCGTACATACATAGTGATTGCATACTTCCACATACCTTTTTTTTCTTTCTCTGCGGCTCGCATATAATCGTCAAAGACTTTTTCTGTCCCCTTTTTATCCCTTTCTTCCTGGCAGACTGTTGGCTGGAGACACGTGATCACTCCCATAAAATAAATTAAAAATCAAAAAAAAAAAAAAAGAGGGAGGGAGAGAGGTAGAGAGAGGGAGAGAGGGAGAGAGGAAGAGGAAGAGAGAAGAGAGGGAGAGAGAGAAAGAGAGAGAAACGGACACACACACAGTGAGAGAG
>JABYPW010001800.1:0-13610 GCA_016880775.1 Phymatotrichopsis omnivora
CATTTTAATTTTTTTTTTTTTTTTTTTTTTTTAAAAAAAAGAGCCCTCTGAAGCCCTAACACCTGGTTCTCCCAGTCAAGGATTCATAATTATATACATATAGCACGCTTAAGTCATTTCTTCTCCCGCATGTCGTGGCTTTTTCCATCATAAATAAATGTTTGCGGGGTGCCCGCATGGCGGAAAATCGGCCCTTCAATCCGGAAAAACTGTAAGGGGGACCGTTGCTAGACTGCAGTTAAGTAAGCCAAAGCGGAACAATACGTATTACGTACGTAGTACAAAAACAGTAAAACGGGTAATTCCGCAACCACGAACCAACTGCGGGGGGGATAAATTCGCTATTAAGAGAAAAAAAAAAACATACTCGCATCACATTGAAGCAAAGATCAGGTGCTAACGGGCGGGATTGCGTAGCTTTGAACTCTGAAAGAAGTTCTTGTAAGTTATTCTAAGCTACGCCCTCGAGCGAAGCCATGCGAGGAGTCTCGTTGAGCAATTCCAAGAACGAATTCCGATTGGCAGAATTCACACCTGCGTGATAACGGATCTGCTCTTTTTTATTATTTCATTATTATCTTTCTGCGGTCAAATACCGCAAATTGAACGCACAGTGCTTCTCTCGTCCCTTTTTTTTTTTTTCCTTTTTTTTTTTTTCCCCCCACCCCGTCTAACAGAGTTATAGCAAAAAGTTTCAATCAAAGGAGCCCACGTCAGATTAGAGAAAACCCTATCGTCACACGATTAGGAAATACAATGATTGTAAATATGTGCCCTGCCTGTGGTACCCCGGCTCTTCCACCAAAGCCAAACCGAACCAACCGCAAATAAATAGCTGATGCTTGTCTTAACAACCCTACCCTAGCCCAGTGTCATGGTTTCGATGATACATTCCTTCGCCTGATTCATGAGTTTATTGACCTGGCGCTCACACCAAAACTTGACCATTGCATAACAAAATCATTGTACTCCTAGTTCTCCCCGACGAGTTAAACAAGCTCATTTAGTCTTGCGGATGCTCTTTCTTGATCCTCCTGAAGTAGACATATCCGCCGAAAGTACCGAAGGTTCAAATAATATTATGGGGTGTCGTTTATACATGTATGCATTAAGGAGTCTCTTGGGTTTATTAATGACCAGGAGTTCTCCGCATTCTATATCTATTAAGTAGTTAGAGTCAATTAACGCTGAACTTAGCTAGCCACTGCACCCTAGGTACGGTAATGAGTTGACGTTTACATTAACTTCCTTAGCAGTGCAGATCGTTTCAGCTTAATTTTTAAGTTGTAAAAGTGGTATTTACTTCCCTGAACTGTTGTAAAGAAAAGGAATGTCGCCCCGTGGGTGCTCAGGTGAGTTGAGGTGACAACGGCGAAAGCGAAAGTTTAGGAGGCAATGATCGCGAAACACGGCCACGCAATGTTTAATGCAAATCAAAAATTAAATAAATAAACAAATATAAATACAAAAATATGAGATATCGATATTTTTCTTCGGGGGCAAACAAGTGAAGAAATCCCCTCGGGTAATACCGTATTTTCATATGCAAAAATAAGGTCAGAGTCATTTGTGGGTGTAGATTCATTCACCAAATGACCGGAATGCTCACTTCTGAACCCGGGAAACGTCCGGAATCTTGGCTGAACATCCAGTATACGTTCGACACAACTCCCGGGAGTGAGCGCAATGATATCAGACTTTCATATCCTTTTTAGGTGGACACTTTCCACCTGACCACCTCTGGCTGAAAGTGGCGTATGATCCCCGAGCTTCATGGCACCGTGTTCCTAGGTGAGGTTAAGCGGTGGTATTATCCTACTGTGTAATTGCGCCGTACGGATAGTAAGAGATTTCGATCGGGATTCACGGCGATGAGACACCCCGCACGCAGAAGGTACTTATCTACCGCGGGTATGCACGTGACCATATGATATCACTTCAGCATGTTTGTGGGTCACTGGGCAGAGATTATCATCATATCCACAGACCGGTGGTAAAAAAGGGAATGCTTGAGCCTTGAGAGCATCAGAATTACGTCTTATGCAGGAGGGAAAGAGGGGAGATAAGAGGAAATTTCGTTCGACTCATGACGGCCTACCCCTATTTACATGTCAGTACCGTGTGCGCGTAGGAAGAGAAGAGAGTAGGATTGATGTACCATATTATCGCTACAATTATTCTGATCAAGTCCCCCCTGGAAAACCTCATTCCCTATGCTCTGGTGTTGTGGTTACGCTTTTCGTTTCCTCCCCACTGCAGCAGATTCTTTGGAAGAACCGCTGCCGAACGATGGAACATAAACGCACTCAATAGCCAGTTCCGAGCCAATCCCGTCTCGAGCCCGTTCATCGTGAACGTACTCCAAAGTGAATCAAACATGATTTCTTAGCATTCATTGTTCTCAAGTTGTTTGGGGATGAAATAAATTCGTGGCTGGAATTGCGCCATCGTATTTTGAGCGCTTGATTCTAAGGAGGGGGCGAAAGAGGCGGAACAGAAAGCAAACATGTGCCGGCCCGCAGTTCGACGACCGGAACTCAGGTGGAATGTTCCGAGCGATCCACGCCGGCGAACAGCTCCTATGGAACGAGGAGACACTACCATGGCCAACCTCGACTCGGTCATGTGGGGGGGTACTCAATGCGCGAACCGCGTGTGTTTCGTTGTTATAGAATACATGTATGTCATATGTGGGTGCTTGGTGGTGCGTGTGCATGTATATCTGTGGGAAAATTTCCTAGCAAAAACGCCGCGATTATTCTTGAGAAATAATACAATAAATTTCTGGATTATTCATTTTCGGCTTACTTACATAAAAGCTTACAAAAGCTACCTTCGCCGCCTCCTTGTCTGGATTCGAAATAAATTAAACCAACCATTGGTTGGACCCTGAAAATCTTTAGACGTTTCTGCACTGCTCGGGAAGGTATTCATATAATCTCATATCTCGTTATATTCGGCCGTTGTCCAGATCGGCTCAGTTGCAGATACGAGCGGACTATCAACGAGTGGACTATCATAAGCGCATAACTATATCATGCCGCAGCAATCCAATATCGTAGATATAGTACTTAGCTTTGATGCAATAGTTCACCAGGATTCTCTGGAAAGCATTCGAGCATAGCATGCTGATTACATCCCACTCTCTACACATGTCACTGCAGCTGGAGATCAGCTATGTTGTGTCAATTTATCCAAAGTGTAGTAACTTACGCCACGGTCAACAACTTGGTTTACCCGCTTCGCGGACTTAAGGAAATATTTATGAAACAGCAACTCGGCCCACCAAAGAACACGTGAAGCCCAATTTGCTCCAATTGTACTTATGTACGAAGTTTCCGAAATACAAGTATTCTGGCGCCATGTAACGGCGATATGCGCATGGGATAGGGCAACGAGATTGCGGCGGAGGGCGCTCACCTCTGTCTGATACAATGTAACGTTACATACATAGACAGCAAGGACTAACTAACTCGGAAGAATAGAAATTGCCGGAACAGCCGAAGATTGTTCCGATGTTGACATGGTAGTTATATGCTGCACCATGTCGGCAGAGTTTGTGGGGAAATAATGGGGTCGGCAGGGAACCCGATCGTGGCAGGTTGTGCAACGTGCAAGCGCATAGAAGTTCTTGTCTAGCTTCGCTAGCTGTGCTAGTCCATATCGTTAGGCTAGGCGGCAAAATTGGACGACAGATACTTACCGCAAAACTCTCGATGAAGATCTTAAGAGTCCTTCTCATCGAAACGGAGCAGAATTGAGAAGGCTCTTGGTCAGCTAAGAATGCTAGCCAGGAGTGCCTTATTCAGAGGAGAACCGACTACGGTGGTGGCCGGGGTTGGGGGGGCGGGACGCAGACATGCTTGTCGTGAGATGTAACCGGACGTTGCCGTGACTTCTACCACGCTTGGTTGCATCACTATGTTTTGCATCTACCAGTAATCAATGCCGCATGAAATACCTGCGCAGTGGAAATACATCATCATATCCCATAAACCTATCCCTAACTCGATAACCGGGCGCAGCGAATGATGAGCTCAGCGAGGTGTATAGTGGCGTGCACTTGATATACCGAAACCAGCACCGAGACTGCCAGCATCAAACCTCTACACACTCCATTTTCCTCGGTTATTGCATGATTTTCTATTCCCAGCATGGCATTCAATATTCCTACTCTTAAACCGTCAATCGATTGTCAACTTTCTCTAACTCCTTTTTTTTCCACTTGACCGGCATTCTTTCTGCCAAGGTCCTGCCCCTCCCACGATTACAGGCGAACAAGATGAGTGGGATATATGCCTCGAAATTGACCTAAATCGCAACTATGCATATGATGAAAGACTTAAACGATGACGTGGATGTCATGCATTACGGCCAGTCATCAATAAATTCGCGCGCCGAGAAGCGGGCAATCGCCTAGGCGGTGCTTCACAACCATATAACTACTCTTTGACAATGACCGTCACTGAAGCGCCTGCAGCGAGACAGGTAAGACGTAATGCTACACAATTTTCGTTTCGTTTTGGTTCTTTCTGAATATATATAGATTATATATATACATGTACATGTACTTATACTCAAGGAAACATAATAAATAGACATTCTCGAAAGAAAAAGGGACGGAACTTCCACAACGTGCATTTCCTATGAACGATTTCTGTATGTGCCTTGACCGTAAGACTATTTTGACCTTCCATATATACTTCGTGAGATACAGGACAAAGGTATAAACATTGTTCAAGGTTGGTTGTACTAGTCGGGATAACATCCCACTGCAAAATATATATTTGGTACAGACAATTTCCAAGGAGCGTGCCAAAGCTATGGAATGATAAATAGTATGGCTGCCACTGGGAGATATGTCTACTACTGGAAGTTATGCTACTACTGGAAGGTATGGCGGCTACTGGAATGTGTGACTTCTACTAGAAGGTATAACTAGACATGTAATTAACTCTAGTTGATGGATTATCTATATCCCTCTCTACTTTCCTTTGTACTTCTTCTAATAATAGTTCTATTTCAGACAGATTTTTCAAAGAGGAACCTATACCTGTATATACATTTTATCTTATTTAGATTGTTTTTGTAGTTTTGTACTACTTTTTCTTCTACAGGAGATGTATTTTCTTGTACACCTTAGGTAGTATAGCTATATATAGAGGTTCTTTTTAAATGACTCCTATAGGAGGGTGAGGATAGTCTAGTGGTATAGCTGTCCTAGAATTCATTATGTAGTAATGCACAATATTATAGGTTTAAATCCCTCTTGCACTACTCCTAATATACCATGATTTCTAGTTGCTTAGGGTTTTATAGTATAAGTAAGTTTTCCCTGACACTTGCCCAAATATAGACTAATGACTAAGTATATAAAGGTACTTCCTGATGCTCCTACATAATAGTTTTCTCTAATCTAAATCAAATGATGTATATAGCCTAGTATAGTATATTGTACTGAGGGTAAAAGTGATGTCATCATTATCATCATCAAATGACTCCTATACAGGTGAGGATAGTCTAGTGGTATAGCTATTATAGAAGTTATTATTGTTATTATAATGGATTACCCTATATAGAATATAGAGTCTTGGTAAAGATACCTCATATACACTTCATAAACGTTACTGAGTAAACTCAGATATCTCAGGTAAATGAAAGCTCAACTAGAAGGATATATTTCCTACAAGTTCATGGCTACTTCTGTAAAGAAGAGAAAAGATGAATATATATTTTAAGGCTTGAAGATAAAGGCTTTCACGATGGTGATTGTAGAGTAGACAAGGTAGCTATATACTAAAGAGGAAAGGAAAGAACACAACCAAAGACCAAAGAACTATATGCTTAAATACAATCCTTTCTTCCTAAGATGATAAAGAGATGACAAATGAAATAGAAACATAAGGAACCATTTTACAATATAGACCATCCTTTAATTCCTAATCACTGAAACCTGTAGAAGAGCCTGGAAGGATAGGACATGATCAATACTCGATTTAACTATAATCACATAATACTTTCATAGGCCTTAATCCTGTTTAGTACTACTCTCTTGCAATACAAGTCCAATTCCCTGATCATGACATCATAGCTGACTAGGCTAATATCACATTATGCTAATAGCTGATTATATAGTAACTGTAGGGATGACTTTCCATGCTTAGTCAAGGATAATAGCAAAGCCATACTGTAATGAACCATGGTCATGTACTTTCCTACTTGTTGTATTCTCCTTGTATTCCCTGTTGTTAGTGATGTTCTTTAGAATTCTACATTATGAATCATGAATTATCACATGGTTATGTATAGTCACTCATGTTTAGCTGTCTACCTTACGGAGGTTATTAGAACAGTGTTTAGATTGAATAATATATTGAGAAGGGTCATGTGGACAGAATAGGTTTTACAGAGACTGCTCTAGAAGGGAGGCAGTGCTCTTGGCAGTTGGTATAAAAGAAGCAGAAATCTCGTGGTCCTGTATCTTTTCCTTCTTTCTTCTTTATGCAGTATCTCAAGTATACACTAAAGGAATAGAGAGTTATTCCCACAAACCTTCAGCATATGATTGCCTTATATAATGTACACCTATTGAGTCCTCTAAAGAGTTGTGTATCTTCTTCCATCTTGATTTACCCTAAAAACCCTGATATAGACTGAGCATCAGTTGTATCGCTGAAGGAGTTGTCCTTTACACTATACTGCATCATTCAGAAATCACCATTGAAGAAGATACATGAGATTTCAGGTGACATTAGATGTCATCCCCAGTTAACTGGAGCTTTTAAAGAGGGCCACCCTAATTCACTATCAGGGAAGTCACTAAGCTGCTGCAAGACAAGAACCTGCTTCCTTTAGAAGAACCTAAAGACCTTCAAGTCCTGCCCCCCAAAAGAGGAATCGCAGAGTCCATTTCAACCCAGAGGTCCAGACTAAGCCAGCCCAAAGATTAGCATTACCAAAGGTATTTCCTAAGAGACTAGCAAAAGCTCAGAAAGTTTAGTGCAGCAACTGTGGTTAGAAAGTTAACCCTATTGACCACCACCTATGCTGTAAGACTAGGGAGTAGCAGGAGCTTAAGAGGGCAACCAGGCTGCAGTGGAAAAAGAATTTCGGTATTAGAAACTGTGATAGGTAAGTCTATGGATTCTTTGGCAAGGACTATCGCTGTAACAGCTATTGGGATGAAAGAGTCTACTTCAACCACTGAGTACTAGATACTATGACTTGTAATAGTTACCCCAGACCTAGGAAAAGGACCAGTGCTATGCTTGTACCTATGGTCAGATACTGACACTGTAACAGCAAGTTTTCTGCTAGATAAGGAATTGGAGGATGCTGCCCTCAAATTCCTAGAACATCTTAGGAAATCTAAGGTTGATGACATTACAGTTGAAGTCACTATTCTCCTAGACACAGCCAGTACACCAGGAGACCAAAGATAAGATTGTTCTCTATCTGTACAAGGATGATCTTGTTGTGCTACATTAGGACTACCCTGTCACCCCAGTCCAGCTTGACAAACTTAGAATCCTCCTACTTGCCATCCTAGACCCTAGTATCGATAAGTTCCTACCACCAAAAAGGTATAGGCATTAGTTAATGTCTACCAAGGAAAAGCTTCCAGACCTACCTGAGGATTTAGCAGAGATATACAATATCCCAGGTCTAGAGGAGATAAAGTTCTACTGAGATATCTATAACCTCAATAAGACCCAAGCTATCACATAGTACCAGCAGATCAGAGACTGGATTAAACAACATTACAATTCCAGTGTTAGTCAGGAGTAGGAGATTTAGGACATAAGACAGTAGTAAGCTGTAGATTAGCAACAAATCAAAAGCCTTAAAAAGGAATGGGTACTACAAAGTGAACAACTTGAAAACCTAAGGCAAGAACAGATCACACTCTAGCTTATGATTGATACCCTATAACAAGAGCTGGAAGAGGAACAACAACAAGTATGAGAAATGCCTACGCTAGCAAAGCTTAAAGACCCAGAAGCATTTGTTGGAAAGGATCAAGCCTAGCTAGACCTATTTATCACCAGGTGTATAGACACCTTCAAGGTCAACAATGACAGATTTAAGGATGAGGACCATAAGATCAAATAGGTAGCATCATTCCTGAAGGGACCAGTGCAAAAGTGGTACATCGCCAGAAGGCTGAAGAACTCCAAGAGTAGAAAAGCACCTGAGGAAACATGGTCAGCCTTTGAAGAAGCCATAAGGAAGGCATATGATGATCTAGATAAGGATAATACTGCTTACCAGCAGTTAGAGAACCTCAGATAGAAGAGGAACATATCTGAGTATTGTGTAGACTTTGATGGTCTTGTATTCAATACCAGTCTACTTGAAGATAACAGGATGAAGATACTCCTATTCAAGAAAGGACTAAAAGGAAAAGTCCATGAGGCCCTGGCCCACCAGTTGGATCTCCCTAAGGCATACTCAGAGTTTACACAACTGTGTATCCAGTTAGAAAGTCAACTTAAATCAGTCCCGAAAAAGGAAGAGAAACCTACCAGCAAGTCCTAGGAGGAACAGCAGAAGCAAGGCTTTAGGAAACAGAACAAGTTCAGTAACCATAGCCAGAAGGGACAGCACCAGGAAAAGAAAAGATCACTTAGGAGGAGAGGGATCGCTGCAAGAACAAAGGCTTGTATTTCAATTGTGGAAAAGAGGTACATTACACTAGGAACTATCTAAAGAAGGAAACTAGTAAAGAGTTAAAGACCACTAGTGTGAAAGTGGCAACTGTGAGTGTTTAGTCTGGAAACTCTAGGAGTTAGAGCTAGATAGTGGTCTAGCTCTGAGGAAACCCCAAGGGAAAAGCCTTACCCAGAAAGCTGCCAGAACAGAAAAGTAAGAAATGTTTTTAGAAGGAGAACATTTGATAGTCCAAGCAACATTGAATAACACTGTGAAGTGTTATACCCTATTGGATACAGGGGTAACCAGTTTTGCATTTATGGATGAAACATTTATATAAAGAAACAGTTTCGCTATGTCAAAGTTAGAGGTCCCAAGAACCTTGACAGTTGTTGATGGAAGACAAGTAAGTAGCAGAAAAATCATCAAGGTCACCAAAGTGGAAATTTAGGTTGGACCAAGAAAAGAACAAGTATTGTTCTATATCATGAAGTTAGTAGACTGTCCTATCCTGTTAGGATTGCAGTGGCTATAGCACCATCAAGTGCAATTAGATTTCAGGAGAAATCAGCTCACCTTCCAGGAAAAGGAGGGGAGAAGTAGAATCGATATTACCACCATTAGAGTGGTACCCTTTGAGAAAATAGTTGCAAAGCAAGATAGTAAGCTATATTCTGTCAGTGTTACAGAGTCCACCAAGGAAAGAGAGGCACCAATACTGCTAGAGAAGTTGGTACCAGAGGAGTACTATGAATATTTGCACCTCTTTGACAAAGAGAAAGCAGACGCTTTACCACCACATCAAAAAGTCAATCATAAGATTCTGCTGATTGAATGAGGTGAACCACCATGGTTACCTATCTATGGACTATCGGAGGTACAGCTGCAAGAGCTAAGGAAGTACCTGAAAGAGAACATAGTGAAAGGATTCATCCAGGAGTCGCAGTCTCCAGCTGGTGCACATATATTGTTTGTGAAAAAGAAGGATGGATCACTCCACCTATGTGTGGATTATCGAGGACTGAATAAAGTTACAGTCAAAAATTGCTATCCATTGCTATTAATCTAGGAAATGTTAGAATGGTTGAAAGAAGCAAAGATCTATACCAAGTTAGATGTAAGACAGGCACAAATTCAGTCAGAATTGCAGAAGGTGAGGAATGGAAGACTGTATTCTGCACTAGGTATGGTCAATTATGAGTACAAGGTTATGCCTTTTAGTCTCACAAATACACTAGCAACATTCCAAGTATTCATCAATGACATCCTAAAAGATCATTTAGACATTTTCTGTGTTGTCTATCTAAATAACATATTGATCTTTTAGAAAAACCAGGAAGAGCACATCAGCCATATGTAAACAGTCTTGAGAAAACTAGGGGAAAATAAGGTTTATTGTAAACCTGAGAAATGTGAATTCCATGTCGCCAAAATGCAATTCCTCAGATATATTGTCTCCCTAGAAGGTATTGCTATGGATAACAAGGAGGTAGAAGCAGTACTTGGATAGGAAACACCAAAGTAGGGTATTCCGATGTTCATAGGATTTCCAAATTTCTACTAGAGATTCATCAAAGGCTACTCAAGAGTAGTATCACCGATTCCAAAGTTACTGAAAAAGGACTAAAAATTTGAATAGATGAAGGAAGCAAACACTGTTTTTATAAGTCTCAAAGAAGCATTCACATCAGCGCTAACACTAAGACACTTTGACCTAGAAAAACTAGTTATTGTAGAAATGGATGTATTGGACTATATGGTAGCAGGCATCCTTTCCTAGAAATTCTAGCATGAGGATCGAAAACAAGTTTTGCATCTAGTGGCATACTTCTATAAGAAGTTCAACCCCGTACAATGTAACTATCCTATGCATAACAAGGAACTGTTAGCAGTCATTCTCGTATTTTTAGAGTGGGAATGGCATATTGCCTACTCGAAATTCCTAGTTCAAGTAATAACAGATCATAAAAACTTGGAATACTTTATGACCAAGAGAATGTTGAATCGCCGACAAGCAAGGTGGTCTAAGTTCCTATCAAGGTTCAACTTCCAGATATGCTATTAACTAGGGAAATAGGGAGGAAAACATGATTCTTTAACCAGAAGATATAGAGATCTTCCAAAAGAAGGGGATGAACATCTCGCTTATCAGGAGCAGATGATCATCTAGCCCTGTAACTTAGACCCTGCATTACAAGTGAGCTCACAGTTGCATGTCCTCTTAGTAATGGTAGAAGTAAAGCGTAACTAAGATTTTAAGGAGAAAGTCAAAAGGTCTTATGACAAGGACCCTGCTACAAAGTCTATCCTGCAGGCCTTGCAGAGAGGAAAAAAGTCTTCGAAATATATAGAACTATCAGATTACTCGATCAGGTAAAGATTGTTATTATATAATAACCTAGTCAGTATCCATAATAATCCAGACCTAAAACTGCAGGTACTGTAATAAAACCTCGATCACATAGCCCCTAGACACCCTGGAAGAGCCAAAATATATGAGTTAGTAACAAGGAACTACTTTTTGCAAGGATTGCGGAAATATATATCAGCCAGTCCATTAGCTACTACGAAGTATGCATGAGAGTGAAACCTGTCAGACATGCACCTTTCAGCAATTTGAAGCCTCTGGAAATACCTGAAAAACCCTGTAATTTGATATCCATGGACTTTATAGTAGGATTGCCAACAAGCAAGGAATATGATGCAATTATTATAGTAGTGGATCGCCTGACCAAAATGGTGCACTATATCCCTACAATAGAAAAAGCAACAAGTGAAGATGTAGTAACCCTATACCTATATCACATATGGAAACATCATGGGTTACTAAAGGACATTACCTCTGACCATAGTACCTAGTTTATTTCGGAGTTCTGGAAGTCCCTATGTAAAGTCTTGAAAGTCAGAAGTAATGTCAGCATGGTATACCACCCCTAAATAGATAGTCAGATAGAAAGAATGAACTCAGTTCTAGAACAATATCTGCAGATTTATTACCATTATCAGCAGGATGATTGGGCATCCCTGCTTCCCCTTATAGAGTTTAGCTACAACAACCAAGCATTAGCAACTACGAAAGTTACCCTATTCTATGCAAACTATGGATACTACCTACACTTTGCAAATAGATATATACATTAGGAGAAGGTCAAACACCCCTGAAAGTGTCAAGCATCTTGCTACCAGACTACAGGAAGTGCATGACTTGTGCAGGGTAGAAGTCACTTATGCATAACTAAGCCAGAAGGAAGTGGCAGATCAGTCAAGAAAACCAGCACCTGTGATAGAAGTTAGAGAAAAGGTTTGGCTAAATGTAAAAAACCTCTCCACTCAGAGACCATCCAAGAAACTTGATCACAAAAGACTTTGTCTATTCAAAGTTATAGCAAGGGTCAGAACTCGAGCATATAAACTCAAGCTTCCTTACTTTGTGAAGATCTATCTAGTCTTCCACATCTCTTTACTAGAACTAGTAAGTAAATATAAACCAGTCCCAGGCTATCAAAATCCTCCACCTCCTCTGATTGTCATTGAAGGAGATCAAGAGTATGAAGTTGAGAGTGTTTTCAACTCTAGATGCCTTCAAGGTAGTGCTCTTCACTACCTTGTCAAATGGGTAAGCTACTCTAAGCCTATAAAGGAGCCTTCCCAGCACCTTAAGCACTCCCAGGAGCTCATCAATAAGTTCTACCACCATTTCCCTAACAAGCCTAAGTTATAATAGAGATAAGGAAATGACAGAGGTTTCCCTATCCCCTACTATAGTCGTACCTATTTTTGACCAGTATGGACAAATTTGTACCTCCCCTGAGGATAGTATAGTGAAGGAGGAACCCCTTAAAGACCCTCCAGTATTGGGTCTTAAAACTATTATGAACTAGAGTTGGGTACCAGTCTTACTTAGAGAAAAGCCCTAGCCCTAGGAGCTGCCGCTTTATGCTCCCTAGCCATAATTCACCTTGAACCAGCAGTTCTAGCAATGGGAGGAATATGTCTTGCCACCTATTTCCCCTATATCACCCCTTAGTTCACCAGTGATCAAAATGGACCCCGAAAAACATTATTGGCAGTATGCACTAATATCGAAGGTATCTGCTAGTCCTAGTGGATACACCCCCCTACTGGTACCAACAGTTCCTATTGATCCCCAGCTCCTGGAGATTAAGGAGGAACACCTACCTAAGAGACCACCAGAGGTAGCTAAGTGTTACTCAGCAGTGTGCCAGTATTGCCCACTAATACCTCTATATATTTAGCTTAGAAATATGAGGGAAAGCTTGAACTGGATATTAGAGAATGTAAGAGATGACCACCTGAGAAAAGAAGTATTCCTAGCTATCACAGGAGTTCTAGCTTAAAGAGGGGGATACTGTAATGAACCATGGTTATGTACTTTCCTACTTGGTGTATTCTCCTTGTGTTCCCTGTTGTTAGTGATGTTCTTTAGAATTCTGCATTATGAATTATGAATTATCACTCGGTCATATATGGTCACTCATATTTAGCTGTCTGCCTTGCAGAGGTCATGAGAACAGACTTTGAATTGAATAACATATAGAGAAGGGTTATATGGATAGAACAGGTTTTACAGAGACTGCTCTAGAAGGGAGGCAGTGCTCTTGGCAGTTGGTTTAAAATAAGGAGAAATCTCGTGGTCCTATATCTTTTCCTTCTTTCTTCTTTATATAGTATCTTAAGTATACACCATAGGAATAGAGAGTTATTCACACAAACCTTCAGCATATCATTGCCTCCTACAATGCACACCTCTTGAGTCCTCTAAAGAGTTTTGTATCTTCTTCTATCCTGATTTACCCTAAAAACCCTGATATAGACTGAGTATCAGTTATATTACTGAAGGAGTTATCCTCTCCACATACTATGCTATACTATACCACAATATCATATGACAGAGGATCATACTCTAGAGTACTTGACATAATAGTGAAGGGTAGAGA